>SKCR01032113.1:0-71248 GCA_019454045.1 Zanthoxylum bungeanum
TTCTTTTGATCATTTATTAATTTATTTAACACTACTTACATATAATTGAAAAGGTTCTCCTTTATGTTAGCAAATTATATTTTCAAAGAATAGTACATGTAATAATACACAAAAAGAAATACATGTAAAAATATTAAAATACAAATTCTAATCTATATTGCCTCCAAAATCACCCCCTGACGCACTTGGTGATATACTCAATACTTCTTACCATAACTGATTACGTATCCTATAACGAGTGACCCATCTTTTAATTTCGTACGATGAATGTTTTCACCACTACGTTGGGAAGGGTGATATAAGGTAATGAGGGTGTAAGAAACTTTGCACGACATGTCTGTCAATATGGGCAATAGTTGTTTCTCGACGCTATTGATCTGGACCTATAGGGGACCTTAATGGAAAATGAGTATAACAACTCCAAATATTCTCACTAAATGTATGCAATACAAGGTTGTACCTGTTGGAGTTGGTGCTTGGAGCGCCAATCCGAATAATATATTGTACATTATATTTTATTATTTATTAATAAAATAATTACATTTTTATTTCAACATTGTTAATGATAATGTCATTATGCATATTAGATTGATATAAGAATGACATCGACCGTAAAATAGTCATGTAGTAATACTATACACTGGGTGATTCGACATTGAGATAATATTACTACTAAAATTATTCTTAAAGTGAGATATTCATAGTCTTTGGTTTTGGAATATGGTCGAATTTTATAATCTAGAAGACGAGTACATGTCGTATATTGGAATTGGAGTTCCAATGGTTTATCCCGATGTACCATGAGCAACGGACACTCGTATAGACATATTGATATTTGTTGGAGCGAATACTGAATGACTCACATGTGATTCCTAATAGTTGAAAGTACACACCACTGTCAATAGGAATCTCCTCGAGTCGAGTAGCATTTGTGATCCTTTGACTATAGGATAACATTGATTTTATGTGTATGTTTGTTGTGTGTGGACCGATGTATATAAAAATATTTGATTAAAATTTTTATTGTTTAAAATGGTAGACAAATGTGATTAGTAAACATATTTGATATTTCGAAAAATATGATTTTTATTTTATAACATGTGTTGATGTTGGTTTTAATGTTAAAAATAAATTTTGGGTGTTTGAGAGTGTTTAGAGAATGTTATAAATTAATTGGGTTAAAAAACCCTAAGAATGAGCTCTCATTCCAGCTCTCTGGAATGATAGCTGATGGTTTTAAAAGGAAAGTTAACAAATAAACAAAAAGGAAGAGAATCGGCACAACACGCACTATTCACGCGCACTATAACGTGCGCACATACTGAAATTTATTTCTATATGTTTTTGAGTTTCCGGATTCTGATTCAGCCCTAGTTTTTTCCTATACACTCGTAATGAAATATAATATTGCATTAAATTATTTAAAAATATACACGTGCTTGATATCCATGGATTAGACCCACTTCCGCTGCATAGAGCACCGATTCGACTCTAAGGGTCCACAACCGCCCCAACAGTACTTTGATGCGATGACAATTCCCAAAGTCATAGAGTCCATAGAATGAACATCTGGTGATGGTGACTCGAAGCATTGCAGTAAGTTCAATAGATGGTATGCCAATTCATTTAATAGATAAAGCCGATTATATAAATTCTTATTTTGTTCAATCTCTTCCATAAGGTCGTATCGTACTTGACCCCTGACCGGCGTAAACACACATTTATAACGCAAGCGCACGTATCGTTCAAGTAGTATAAAAATATCGATCCCACGATGACTTAATTCCTACTATTGTTATTAATTATTGATACTATTTATTTACAGATATCTAATTGAGGGAGAAGAGAATGATTGCTTGATTGATTTGGTTGATTGTAGATTTGCTAAATAAATAAATAAATAAAAAGACAAAAGAAAATACTAAGGAAAATAAAAAAAGACACAAAGATCTAGGGTTGTGAATCTTTCTAATATCATTTAAAAGATGAAGTGATTATTTTATGTTTGTGTAATAAATCGGTTTACTAACCTGGAACACTAAATTATGCAAAAGCCTATGTCGATAGTCAGACGCAAATACTCAGTTTAACCCAATTGAACCATATGTCTATGTCAACGAAATTATCTGGATTCATTAAGTTTAAGTTCCAATTATGGCTACCCCCGCCCGACATGTATATGTCTATCCTGTAAGGAAATCTATTAAAGGGTTATCTATCCTCAAGGAAGATCGTGGGCTATTAAGTCTAAGGCTGAAACCTAAAATCCCTATATCTAGTTCATTTTAGATTTACCACATCAATCTTATTGGTGATCAGACAACAAGAAGCATTAAGCTTAAGACTTAATAAGTAAACCTTTAAATTACACCCAAACTATAAAATAACCCCTTATAAACCAATGATATTAGAATTCATCACAACCCCAGATAACTAATACATAACTAGGGCTAGTAAAAACTTAAAAGTAAAAGACATAAAGTAAAAGCTGAAAAGTAAAATAAAATAAAATGCTAAGGTAAAAGGATCAACTTTTACTATTTACTATTTAGATATCTCCATTAATATAATATATTAACTTGTGATTATTTTACCAACCAGCCATATAGGCGGTAACCTGATTAAGTCAAATTAAGTCCAACCAGCCATAAAGGCGGAACCAAAATAAACCTGCCATATAGGCGATAAGAAAAATTAATTACCAACAGACCAATCTGGCGGTATCCTTGATTAGTCAGGTCTAAAGCAGATTAAAATGATTTACCAACCGACCAATATGGCGATATCCTTTTTAAGTCAATATTTTAAATAGTGAATATATTATTTTTAAGGGAGATTAATCTAAATAGTAACAGTAAAAGAATTACCTTTCACCTAGCTGGGGAAATTACCTCCTCATGGTGAATAGTAAAAACTGTAAAAAGTAAAGAAAGTAAATTACTATTATTATATAACGTAATTAAAATTAATTACAAAACTAAAAACTAAAAGAAACTAGATAGAAAACTCCATATTTACATCAGAGGAATTAGAGAGGAAGGTACATTTGAAACTGAAACATCAAGCTGAATTTATAGGCGTCGCGACGCCAGCTTCTTTTGACGTGGCATGCTGAGGGCTTGACACGTGGCGATTCTGGATAAGGAGATAAGGCGACACGTGGCAAGGCGGCTGAGAGCTCAATTATTATGACACGTGGCGGCTTCTGATTGGTCGGTAAAGATTCTTATCTGCCACGTGTCGATTCCGGATAAGAGAGCCAATCATTGATGCTGATGTGGCGCTGACGTGGTGCTGATGTGGCGACACGTGGCAAAGTGACTGTCGGCACCATAGAATTACGACACGTGTCACTTCGTGATTGGCTGATGATGACGTGGCGGTGAGGTGGCACGTTGACTCGGTCAACTGATGATGTGGATGATGACGTGGCGGTGACGTGGAGTGACACGTGGCGATGACGACTGTCGGCACAGTAGGATGATGACATGTGGCACGGTGCATGTTAGTAGATCGGATGTGATGGTGACACGTGGCACGTCGCACGTTACCAAAGTCAAACTTTTCTCAGATTCTGACACGTGGACCAAGCGCACGTTAGCATTGTTGGGCGCACGTTAGGCGTCGCGACGCCGAATGTCTTGGCGTAGCGACGCGGCAAATTACCAAAATGCCATTTTCGTCCAATTTTCATTGTTTTGGCCCAAATCATCTCCAGAGTGTCCTGAAACTTTATTTATCTACAAAATAACACAAAACACATCAAAATATTCACAAAACTCAAGAAACTATACAAAATATTAGGTTAAATGAGTGGGAAATAGTGATAGATTTACCACTCATCAACCCCAATCTTCTTCGCCATATCCGATTAGTGCTGATATTGCCCTGAATCCACAATGACCAAAATACTTTTGATTCTCATAGTGTTTGATGAGTTTTTTCCTTCAAAATATTAAGAATTTCACGAGGTGCGGTGTTGTTGGTCATGTCGAGCATAAATTATTCTCTATTAGTTTTAACCTAGATGCATATGCATGGCCATCGATATATTATGTTACTTGATGATTTTGAAAACCACTGACAACCCTTAAGCCCCATATCACACCGTCTAGAGGTATTGGTATACCCCGCAGCTCAAATAGATATTCACATTTTTTAGTCTCAGTATTTATTGTTAGAGATTGCCATCAACGAGATATCGTGGCTATTTGTACTTTCATCCCCTTCCACACATAAGATGACATATTGACAGTTTGTCGCTTTTTAAATTGGTAGAATTTCTAAAAACCACTACAATATCATTTTCCTGACCAACCCACTACAATACCGATCTATATAAAAAATATATCAAAGATGTATAATAACAAATATACATAATTTCTCTACTTTCAAAATAAAAAACGAGTATGCATAAGACAACGATAATAACTAACATGGTCTGTAATAAACTCGGGTGTATAATCATGACTGTTGTTGAAGATGTTCTCTCCACTTAGAACATAATTCTCATATGATCAACTATCTGAAAATGAATTCAAGTTGTGGTTATCCATAATGTCTATTAAGAGGAGAAATATGTTATAACAAAAAAGAAAAAGAGGCTGAAATGGAAATATGAGATGAGCGATATTTGGCTATTTCAAAAGGCTCAAATGATATTTTAATTTGATGATAAAAATAGAACTTGCATGCAAGATTCGAAACAAGAGAACAAACCCAAAATCACTAAAATCATAAAGGATGCAGTGTAATCAAGATTTATTCGACCATAAAAATCCAGCAACGTGCGACAGAGTTGACCAGCGACGGAGAAGCAGCACCTGTGAAACTTGATGGCCTCTGATTTTGTTACCTGCAGTTTTAAATTAATCACCTTATGAAATAATACTTATAAAAAGTTTCATCCTTTTAGCTTGACAAATTTTTGTTTTGCTGGGGATTTGGATATATAGAATTTTCTGTTTTGCTGGGGATTTGGACATATATATTTGGAAGCTCATAAATTGTTCATGATTGCAAGGTACATTTAAAAAGAAACAAGATGTTTGTTAATGAATTTGTGTTGAATTTATGAAAATATGTAAGGTGTATGGTTATTGTTATTCTGGTTTGTTCAAAAGCTTGTTGAAATTCTTCAATTTAAGATTTTTTCCTTAGCTTTGTGTCTTATTCTATTTGTGACCCAATGGGTTGTGTTGAATTTTTGAAAATATGTCAAGTGTATGGTTAATGTTCCTCTGGTTTGTTCAAAAGCTTGTTGAAGTTCATCAATTTAAGATTTTTCTCTCAGTTTTGTGTCTTATTCTATTTATGACCCCATTGTTATTTTTGTTTTAAGCATGATTGCACAAATTTAGGTTGATCAAATTTGTTGGAGTGATAAGTTTTGAAATTTTTGGTATTAGGATGGAGTTATTTGGTGTTCAAAAGCATGTTTGCTAATCATCTTATATCATAACTTAATGGATAAGAAGTTTGGGTTTGATTGAAAAAAATTTAGATCATAGTAAAGTGATCTAACAGTGAGAAAAAAAAAGAGAAAACTGGTTAAGCTGGTTACCTACCTTAAATATAAAAGGCCAGCTCTCTCTCACGGCAAGCAAAATTTTCCCCTAATTTTTGCCCTAAAATTTTCCCCAAATTGCGATACTCCAATATTGTGCTTCATCATTAATATCCGTGGGTGATGATTTTGATATACATAGAATACATCATTATGTTGAAAGTTGAAATCATTAGTTTTTGAGTTAGATTTTGTACGTATCTGACTTTTTTGTGACTTTCTTCAATCTTCATCTAATTCAACTCATTACATTGTAATAGTTTTTTTTTTTGATAGTTTTATAAGCAGTTTGCTTTTGAATTGTGGGTTAAACAATGAATTACTATAAGCAGTTAAATTTGTTATGTTTAATTTTTTGACCTAATTTTTTTTTATGTAGTGGATGTTGATAGTTTTTATTGTGTACAAATGCAATATTTATTGGCATTATATGTGTTTGTGAAGCTTCACATTTAACGTGGTTGTGAAGCTTTTTTCCAACTTTAAATTAACTTACTTATCATTGTTGATGTATTTCTAGTCCATCGTCTCTGTCCTTTGTTGTAAACATAATGGCTAAACGAAAGAGGACTGAAACGAATAATCAGCCCCATAGACCGGGCAAGCACGCATGGTGCTATTATTAGTAAGTTACTAGTTAACCAAATAATTTCAATAGTGAAATAAGTTTATTTGATGATGTACATACAAAATTAATTTTACTTGTCTTGACAGCAAGTGTGAATCAAAGCGGGTGAAAGAAGATGTGTTGAACTGACCAAAGAGGTATGCAATCTACCATTTAACTTTTCTTTGTTATTTAACTTTATAGTTTGATTTATTAACCTTTACTATATTATTTGGTTATAGATAAAAGGTCACATAGGAACTAATTGGAAGAAAATGAGCTTGGAACAGAAAGTAGTTTTTGTGAACAAGTATAATCAGGAATCTGTCAACCATGAAAGATGGCCTCGTGGATTATTAGGTGATCCAGTAGAGGAGAAGGTAGAAGATAAAGACCCTAACTATAGAGGAATATCAAGATGTAGCGTCACTCGATTCTCGAAAATGGTTTCCACATTTACTGTTGAACAAGAAGAAGCTGTAAGAGAGCTTGGATTTGGAAGCCTCATGGGTCTCAGATGTGGGAGATTGCGACAAGAGTTATGTAGATGGTTGGTTAAACAATGTGACGCGGAGAGAGAGATGATAACACTTAATAGAACCGAATACAGTCTGAGTGTTGATAATTTTACTGCAGTTATGGGTATTGAGGATGTGGGTTCCAAGTTTGAGACTTACGGGGAAGACAAGGACATAACTGAGTTAAGAGCCCATTATTGTACTACTAACAAAGGCATCCCAATAGCAATTGTGATTGAGAGACTAAGCACTATTACCACTGCAGATGATGATTTTTGTATCATTTTTTGTTTGTTTGCTATCAGTATTATCATATGTCATACTCTTACCTCGTACATCAACCGATATTACCTGCATACATTGAAAGATGTCAACTCTTAGATTTAAAAATTGGGCTACCTGGTGTTTTCAGTTTTTATGGAATGAAGTGAAGAAGGTCAATGAAAACAAAAATTCTTCAATTAGAGGATGTGTTTTATTCTTAATGGTATGGAATTAATAACATTTGATCTCTTTAATTTCCTCATGTTGGTGCTACCCAAATGCTGTCCATGTTTTTCATTATGACATTTATTTGTTTATGCAGATTTTCTAAATGTCGTCTTCGACTCACCAGCTCTCTTCACCGAGGAATGGTTGGCCTATCATGCAGTGGACTGCCACGGAAATAAAAAAATTTGTTCAATGGGAGAAAAAATTTGGTGGTTTTAGGAGCAATGTGGTATTATTCGTTTAATAATTTCCTTTTATGGTATGCTTCAAGTTATCATTAATAAAAATTAATTATTATTTTTAAATTTTAATTAGGTTCCCATGAGGAAGGAGAGTGGCCACGAAGATAGTTTTGTACGTGCAACCAAGGAGTTCGATCCAGTTATGACAAGCCTACAAAGAATGGAATCCAAAATGGACGAATTGGGAAAAAAGATTGATAAATTAGAATCATATTTGTTAGAGCTAAATTCACATGTTTGTGGAGAACAAACGCGTCTGACTCATGAACCGACGTCGGTCCCTATCTTTGAAGCTGCACAACCAGTCGATGCTAAGGAAGTAAATGCCTATGAAAAAAAAACCAACTAACATTAGTTTGTCCTATATTGACGACTCATTCAAGTTGAATCAGAAACTTGCAGCATCATTTAATGAATCAATGGCCAACCCTAAACCATTATCCACCCTTCTAAATGATGAGGTATGAATACAAGCAATTATATGTTTTCTTTTACTTTCATTATTATTATTTGAATATAATTTGTGACTTATTTTCTTTCACCTAGTCCCCGATGGATATAGTTGGACAGAAGACAGAGGCTTAAGACTCTGACATGTCTTTAATTCCTTATCGGCCACTGAGAAAGAGAAAGCCAGTGCCTTATCAGCTGTCCCCATATGATCTTGTTTCAACAGGCGTAATGTCAAAATTTAAAGCTGGTTATTTTTTGGTCAACAAGGCAGTCAATACTGATCATTTGAATATAATTCAATATTATTTTAATAAATTCGCTAAGAAAGGTACCAAATCATTTACCATCATAGACTAAATTATTTTCAATATATGTATATTGGATTGAAACATTTTTTAAATCTTTTTCGGGTTGCTTGCAGTGACATTATTGTCCGAACAAGTCATGAACATATCACTCGAGGTAGCTTGTTGTCGCTTTTGCCTGGTGAACCAGTTCAAGGCGAGGTTGTGTCTATTGATTTTTATGATTTTTACGTATAAGTTTGTAATAATAACTGATCTATTGCTCCGGTCATTTGCATGAAGGCTGAGTACCTCACCATAGATGAGTCTTTCAAAAGAACTACGGAACCAATCAATTGGTTTTTACCGACAACCTTTGCTGTTAGTATTTTCGTTCTACCATTAAACTTGATTATTTTCATTTCATTGCTTTATTTTTATCTCATTCCAAGTCATAATATTTTTGTCTGGAATCCATAAATGAATACGTAGAAAATGGTACTAGAACGAAATGCACAATATGATTCGTTTCGTAGAGCTTCCCAATTGAAAGATTATTATATGTGTGATCTGCAAAGATGCCAACAGGTCTAGTATATATATATATATATATATATATATATATATATTATATATATATATATGCTTCATTTATATTTTTACGTTAGTATTTCTTAATTGCATCCTTATATCATCTTTAATTTTCAATAGATATTTGTACCCATCCACGACGGAGATTTCCATTGGTACATGTTATTGATTAAGGTTAAAGAAAAAGTTTGTGAGATTTGGGATTCTTTACGGAGTGGTCGTCGAGCACGTAAACGACAAAACCAAGTGAATATTATTGTAATTTCATCTCACTTTTCTTTTGTTTATTATTTATTTCATTTGATTGTATATCTATTATGCGGAATTTTTTGATTATAACTAATTTATTTTCTCATTTAGTTGCAAGCGCTAGATGTTATCCACCGCAGTTATATATTGAATACATTCACATAACCTTGGAGCTTCTTGACTTTCCAAGTGTGCAATGCCATAGGAGTTCCAACCCAACCCAACGGGTATGATTGTGGGATTTATATTATTAAATTTATGGACACTCCGGGAGTCGCCACCAACACAACTTATCTGGTACGTGATGAGACTATTACGTTCAACTAATTTTTCATATTAAAGTGCTTCGTAGAACATAAAAATTCCATATATTCAAATATTTACTGACTTGATTGTTTTGGATGGTATAACTACATTGAGTTGAGGTTCTTGGGTGCTATATATACTTACAAGTTTACATTATATATTTCCTGCCACTGCTTATGCTTAGTTGGGGTTGATTTGTATGATGGGACTATTAGACTCAACTTTCTTTTCATATTCAACTTTAGCTTTTAGTATTTGATTTTCTAAATGTATCAACAACATTTGATTTTCTTTTGGTGCATAATTATTTCTATGTGAAGACACATATTAAGTTATTGCGGGAATGATTCTGAATGTACTGTAATGCCACTACTGTATTTACCATAATGATGAGTAGAAACATGTCATGAAGAAGATTACTGTATTTTTGTTGTACATGATAACATGACAACATCTACAGATACTGAACAATGATTAGTGATCTAATTTACTGACTTGATTGTTTTAGATGGTATAAATATATTGAGTTGAGGTTGTTGGGTGGTACATATACTGACTAGTTTCCTTCACTTATTTTATATCATTTGGACCAACATGACTCCCAGGAAGCAAGAGTGACAATAGCATTGCAACTTATTGACTCTCCATTGAATGACAAACGTGATGAGATCTTAAAGTTAGCAATGGGAGAATATAACACACAACAGCAGTTGAAAAGGTCAGTTAGAATGGAAAGAACAGTAAAAAGAAAAGGTCGTTTACGGAGAAAGGCTTGACATTTGCGTTACTGAAACTGTACCTGATACTTTTGAATGCATATACTGAAAATAGTGAATTATGTAGTGAATGCATTTTGTACAATGATGCTTGTAACTTTGTTGGCTGTGAAATGTAGCTGAAAATGCATCACTGGATGAGGACTTCCAACTTTGTTGGCTGCAAGGTGATTGTCACCACCTGCACTATTTGATGCAATACTGGATGGATCCCCTTGTTATTTCTATTATTAGGTGATCAGTGTATTAATGAAGAATATAAATTCTATGAATTGTGGTATTATTTTTGGTCATCGGTTTTGACTTTTTTTAAAGCATATATAATATGAGTGATGAAGCATCATAAGTATCTTGCTTCAGGTTCTTGACGTGATGCTTGTATCCGGATGGTTTTGTGTATATGTCTCATCTAAATTAGCCAATGATTGCATTACAAGCTAATCTTCAGAAGGAATTTCATATTGACTTTGGTTCACTTCATCAATCCACTGAACAACCTTCCATGATCAAATTTCAAAATTTCAAGTTTTATTGTTAGTCTTATGTTTTAGCTATTAAACAAGTCAGTAAACAAATAAAACCATACAAAAAAATGAACATAAACTACGGATAAATAAAAATATATCCAAAATAATGATATATTTTGATTACAATGATTTTTTTGTTTGAGGTCTAAACCTGCCATTACAACATCCATTATGCTTACTACGTACTGATTACAGCATCCAAAATGTCATCCAAATATTGAATAAAAGACTATATGGAGTAAGGCCACCATGTGCAGTTTTCGTAACAGGACTGTGAAGATGTTCCAAAAATATTACTTTCACTACCGAAACCTGCAAAAGTTTCTATGTTCATTCAGTTCGGTAATCATAAATTCTCAAAATCATTCACATATTAATACCTGCAAATGCTTTTGAGGTCGATGGCGTTGGATACGTAGATGGCGTTAGACCATCACTTGCAAAACCTACAAATATTTACCTATCAATTAATCTTTGAAGGAACCGAATTTTTTAACAAACAAAAAAAAATACACATTAATATAAGCGAATCCAGTAAATTATTCCCCCATTTAAATTTTCTAAATCCTTAATACCTGTTGAACATTCTGGTGTCGATGGCATCCAATATGTTTTTGAAGATACACTAGTCTCACTCATACTACTTCCACCTTCATCATTAGCAGTAATAGTTTTTTATAGAACAATTCCTTTTGTTGTGCCCTGTTTGCTGACAATGGCTACATTTTCTATTTTTCACTACGTCATTCTTTGACCATTTAGCACATCCTTTTGTATTAATTATAACAGGGTTTTTGACTTGTATGCCCGTATCACAACTCATAACATTACCAAGTATTCCATCTTCTTCTAGCCCTGGGCATTATCGGATTCGGATAGGACCGAATCCGAATCCGATCCAATCCGATAAACTCACTGAAATTTGATTCGATCGGATTCAATCCGCTTGTCAAACTCGATTCGATCCGATCCAATAATAATCGAATCCGATAGGATCGAACCAATCTGCTCTGAAATCATTCGGATCGGATCAGTTTGATTCGATAAGTGGTCCGAATTCGGAATAATATCAAAAATTTGATAATGATCCGAAGAAGACCTAATTAACTTAGGTATAATATACAAAACGACGTCGTTTAAGATACTCCAAAACAGACCGAATCGCGATCGGATCTGATTTTATCCGATCCAATGCCCAAAGTTGTCTTCTTCAATCGCAATAACTTCCTGAAATTCGCTTGTCAGCCATTGAATCTCAGATAAATCTTTTGAGTAAGCATGCTCATTTTTTGATGCTATAAAACATAAATTATTACATGCTGTTACCAATGAACCAAATTTGGCTACCTCCATAAGATGCTTGTCGATGTGAGGAGGTGCAATATCCACAATATAATTGGCAGACTTCTTCGTGGATTTGGTCCACCGCTCTATAATCAACATATGCGGGATACGAACCATTTGCTCCAATTTCATAACATGGAAAATATGAGAACATGGAATACCTGAAGACTCTAGCATCTTACATGAACACGCCATGTGCACTCTTTCAACATAAAAAACAAAATGTTCATCTAAGGTCCGGGTGCTGAAACTTAGTAATTGTATAGATATTCGAACCAATGGACTTGTCACAATTGATCATAATTAGCGCTGCCTCACAAGCTATCTCTTCCCGAAACCATTGAAATACATTCTTTGTATAAACCTCTGAAGAATGTTTTTCGATGCTATGTAGATGTGTCGTTAATACTGGACTACTATGGGTCGAATCAAACTCGTCTTTTGTTTCTTTATGCCGTATGCAGTACAATGCACGATATATTTGTCGAATAAAATCATACAATTTCAACTTCACTTGAAGGAAACGAGACAAGTATGAATTTAAACTCTCACATATTTGCGTCGATCGCATTCCACAAAAAAAATACATTTCAGATAAGCCTCAGCCCATTTTCCACGTTTTGGTACATCTTTTGAACCCATGCATTTTTCTCCAACCCCAACTCAGAAACTAAATCAGCCCATTGTGTTTCAAATTCATCTATGGATAACAGATTCAACATGAATGAGCTAAATTTTTTGGTGAATTCTTCTTTCTTGATATTTGCTTGAGAATTTCTCTGAAGATGCCAACAGCACAAACGATGTGAACAGCCTCCTAGAATTGTTTAATTGCCTTTGACATTGCCTTGTCACCATCAGTTATGACTGACTTAGGTTGCTTATTATGCATTGCAGTAAGAAATGTCTGAAGCAGACAAATATATGAGTCAAATATTTCATCACTGAGTAAAGCAAAACCGAAAATAGTTGTTCTTCGATGGTGATTAAGCCCAACGAACACAACTAAAGGTAGGTTGTATGTATTTTTCTTGTATGTCGCATCAAATGCCAAAACATCACCAAAACATTCATAATCATGTCGTGCAACAGTGTCAGTCCAGAACAAGTTACGTAATAGATTATCCTCATTCAACATATATTCGAAATACACACCAAGATCAGAATCAGCTTTTGCAGACAAATAAGCAATTGCGGCTTCAGAATCAGTCTCTGACAAATCTACATGCCGACTAGCATCGAGTTTATTCTGCATATCTTTACCCACGAACCCAACATTATGAAAACCTCCTACCTGGTCAGATTTAAAATCCATGAATTGATAGACTTTAACCCATACATGTTGCAATGCCTGAGCATGTGCTAAATCAGCATTACTGACATGTCTGTAGGAACAAAGAAATTATTTCTCATATGGGATTGCCAACATGTGACTGTGGTCATCAATAAATTTTACAACCACGTATTTCTCTCTTAAATGATTAAATTTGATATGGAGTTCCGCTGTACAATCGTAACGAGTAATGCCCTTCGGTTCCCTCACTCGATTAGTTCGCTCCAAATATTTTTTTGAACTATAACCCTGGCAAGAGCAAACCCAAGAACGAAATGCTATTTTGCCACTTTTATATCTCTACGAATCTCATCTTTCCTAGTGGAGAATCCAACAGACTTGGAATTCTTTTTATACCATGTCTCGGCATCTTCAACTGAATCAAATTCTAAACCAACACTTATTGATCCAGTGAAGTCATATGTACATGTGTTCTTTGAAGGTTGAAGCTTGCTAATGTTTGTAGCATTAGTTGGAGTGGCTGATATATCCCCGAAATATTGGCTGAAATCTTCTTCATTGAGGTCGAACCCCCAAGCTGCAATACTTCCAGTAGCTGATGTTGCAGTCATCAGTACAGCTGAAGCAAAAATAAAATACCAAGTAAATAATATGACTTAATGAAAAAAAACATTTGATTAATTTCAAAGTTTAATCAACCACCCAACAAGATGATGGAATCAAATTTTGAATTTCATTGCTGATGAAACCAGAAACACTGAACAAGTTGATGAAAGATGCTGATGGATTTTACTTACTGATGAAACCAGAACCGCAGAACTTCCTGTTGAAACCAGAAACAATGAACAAGTTGATGAAAGCTGCTGATGGAATTTACTTACTGCTAATGGAACCACCGAACTTCCTGTTGAAACCAGAAACACTGAACAAACTGGTGAAACTAGAAACAGTCAACAACCTGCACGTAGGTCCCTGAAATGTAGAATGAATTTGCTTGTTTGGGGTGGTTGGTGAAGAATAACTCATTCATGAAGCACAGCCAAGAACATCAACTTCAAATAAATTTTCACTGCAAATTTTAATTTCCATTTATGAAGTAAGTTGAAAATAATAGGAGGCCCATGCTATAGATTTGGCCAATTTATTATTTTTGACTTTGGCATGCAATTTGAGAAGCTCATCTTAAGCTCAATACATAATGTAGGAGTAAATGATAATTAAATTAAGTAAATTAAAAAATAGAAGACAACAAATATAATTAAAAAATGCTCATCTTCTATAATTAATAAAAATTCTCCTCCATGCTCATTAACTTTAGTGAATATCTGAAATACTATTAATTATAACCAAATTTAATATTTACATAAATAAATAAGTAGAAAATTGATTAATTTAATATGGAATCGATTTGTTTTAATAAATTCGATTCGATTCGTTTTATAAACGAATCGAAGCGAATCGACCCATTTATTAAACGAATCCATTTTTTCAAACTCATATACATGCTCATTAACATATATAATTAACGAAAATAAAACCATAAAACATGTAATTAATATATTTATTAAAAATATGTCACCAAATATCAAAAAAATATATTTTTTCTATGGTAATTAGCCATAATTACTCGAATCTTAATTGAAAAATAACAATAATTGGTAAAAGAAAATAATAAAACGATTCATTAACGAATAAACGAATCCATGATATTAAATTCGTATTCAATTATTTTAATAAACGATTTGAACCGAATCGACTCATTTATTAAACGAATACATTTTTTCAAACTCATATTCGCTTTAAAGCGAATCGAATCAAACAAATAAACGAAATGCTTACCCAAATTGCCACCCCTAGCCGTAATGAATAAAAATTGTAAGCGAAAACAATAAGTATAAAACTCATATACATGGTCATTAACATATGTAATTAACGAAAATTATAAGTAAATATCAAGATTAATAATTTGTGCTCATTATTTGTGATGTTTCATCTTTTTGTATTAACTTATAACCATTAAACACGAAATCGAGATCGAATCGAAGTATTAAACATGATATTGAAAATTTTGTAATTGTTAGATATAACCAATACATGCAACTTGACACCATCGATATGCAATTTAACCATTAAGATGCAACTTTCAACCTTAAAAGATGCAACAAATGTTTTATTCTTGAAAAATAAAAAATTAAATAATGAACATTAAAAATGCAATTTTTAACAATAAACATGCAACATGAAATCATTGGACATGAAATTTTAGCAATAACATGCAATTGCATCTGCCTCGAAAATCGCACATGTAACTATGACCATTGAATATGCAACTTCTACCATTAGACTTGTAAATTTTACAAATAAATATGCAATATTTCAAATATGAAACCTTTAACAATAAACATGCAACATGAAACCATTGGACTTGAAATTTTAGCAATATCATGCAATTGCATCTGCCTCGAAAATCGCACATGTAACTATGACCATTGAATATGCAACTTTCACCATTACACTTGCAACTTTTAACAATAAATATGTAATATTTCTAATATGAAACCTTTAACAATAAACATGCAACATGAAACCATTGGACTTAAAATTTTAGCAATAACATGCAATTGCATCTACCTCGAAAATCGCACATGTAACTATGACCATTGAATATGCAACTTCTACCATAGACTTTCAACTTTCACCAATAAATATGCTATATTCCTAATATGAAACCTTTAACAATGAACATGCAACATGAAACCATTGCACATAACTTTCACCAAAAAATATGCTATATTTCTAATATGAAACCTTTAACAATGAACATGCAACATGAAACCATTGCACATGAAATTTTAGCAATAACATGCAATTGCATCTGCCTCGAAAATCGCACATGTAACTATGATCATTGAATATGCAAACCATTAGACTTGCAACTTTGACCAATAATATGCAATATTTCTAATTTGAAACCTTTAACAATAAACATGCAACATGAAACCATTGGACATTAAATTTTAGTAATAACATACAATTTCATCTGCCTCGAAAATCGCACATGTAATTATGACCATTGAATATGCAACTTCTACCATTACACTTTCAACTTTCACCAATAAATATGCTATATTTCTAATATGAAACCTTTAACAATAAACATGCAACATGAAACCATTGGACATGAAATTTTAGCAAAAACATTCAATTGCATCTACCTCGAAAATCGCACATGTAACTATGACCATTGAATATGCAACTTCTACCATTAGACTTGTAACTTTTACCAATATAAATGTAATATTTCAAATATGAAACCTTTAACAATAACATGCAACATGAAACCATTGGACTTGAAATTTTAGTAATAACATGAAATTGCATCTGCCTCGAAAATCGCACATGTAACTATGACCATTGAATATGCAACTTTTACCATTACACTTGCAACTTTTACCAATAAATATGTAATATTTCTAATATGAAACCTTTAACAATAAACATGCAACATGAAACCATTTGACTTAAAGTTTTTGCAATAACATGCAATTGCATCTGCCTCGAAAATCGCACATGTAACTATGACCATTGAATATGTAACTTCTACCATTAGACTTTCAACTTTCACCAATAAATATGATATATTTCTAATATGAAACCTTTAACAATGAACATGCAATATGAAACCATTGCACATGAAATTTTAGCAATAACATGCAATTGCATCTACCTCGAAAATGGCATATGTAACTATGACCATTGAATATGCAACTTATACCATTAGACTTACAACTTTGACCAATAAATATGCAATATTTCTAATATGAAACCTTTAACAATAAACATGCAACATGAAACCATTTGACTTAAAATTTTAGCAATAACATGCAATTGCATCTACCTCGAAAATCGCACATGTAACTATGACCATTGAATATGCAACTTCTACCATTAGACTTTCAACTTTCACCAATAAATATGCTATATTTCTAATATGAAACCTTTAACAATGAACATGCAACATGAAACCATTGCACATAACTTTCACCAATAAATATGCTATATTTCTAATATGAAACCTTTAACAATGAACATGCAACATGAAACCATTGCATATGAAATTTTAGCAATAACATGCAATTGCATCTGCCTCGAAAATCACACATGTAACTATGACCATTGAATATGCAACTTCTATCATTAGACTTTCAACTTTCACAATAAATATGCTATATTCCTAATATGAAACCTTTAACAATGAACATGCAACATGAAACCATTGCACATAACTTTCACCAAAAAATATGCTATATTTCTAATATGAAACCTTTAACAATGAACATGCAACATGAAACCATTGCACATGAAATTTTAGCAATAACATGCAATTGCATCTGCCTCGAAAATCGCACATGTAACTATGATCATTGAATATGCAAACCATTAGACTTGCAACTTTGACCAATAAATATGCAATATTTCTAATTTGAAACCTTTAACAATAAACATGCAACATGAAACCATTGGACATTAAATTTTAGTAATAACATACAATTTCATCTGCCTCGAAAATCGCACATGTAATTATGACCATTGAATATGCAACTTTTACCATTACACTTTCAACTTTCACCAATAAATATGCTATATTTCTAATATGAAACCTTTAACAATAAACATGCAACATGAAACCATTGGACATGAAATTTTAGCAAAAACATTCAATTGCATCTACCTCGAAAATCGCACATGTAACTATGACCATTGAATATGCAACTTCTACCATTAGACTTGTAACTTTTACCAATATAAATGTAATATTTCAAATATGAAACCTTTAACAATAACATGCAACATGAAACCATTGACTTAAAATTTTAGCAATAACATGCAATTGCATCTGCCTCGAAAATCGCACATGTAACTATGACCATTGAATATGCAACTTTTACCATTACACTTGCAACTTTTACCAATAAATATGTAATATTTCTAATATGAAACCTTTAACAATAAACATGCAACATGAAACCATTTGACTTAAAGTTTTTGCAATAACATGCAATTGCATCTGCCTCGAAAATCGCACATGTAACTATGACCATTGAATATGTAACTTCTACCATTAGACTTTCAACTTTCACCAATAAATATGATATATTTCTAATATGAAACCTTTAACAATGAACATGCAATATGAAACCATTGCACATGAAATTTTAGCAATAACATGCAATTGCATCTACCTCGAAAATGGCATATGTAACTATGACCATTGAATATGCAACTTATACCATTAGACTTACAACTTTGACCAATAAATATGCAATATTTCTAATATGAAACCTTTAACAATAAACATGCAACATGAAACCATTTGACTTAAAATTTTAGCAATAACATGCAATTGCATCTACCTCGAAAATCGCACATGTAACTATGACCATTGAATATGCAACTTCTACCATTAGACTTTCAACTTTCACCAATAAATATGCTATATTTCTAATATGAAACCTTTAACAATGAACATGCAACATGAAACCATTGCACATAACTTTCACCAATAAATATGCTATATTTCTAATATGAAACCTTTAACAATGAACATGCAACATGAAACCATTGCATATGAAATTTTAGCAATAACATGCAATTGCATCTGCCTCGAAAATCACACATGTAACTATGACCATTGAATATGCAACTTCTATCATTAGACTTTCAACTTTCACAATAAATATGCTATATTTCTAATATGAAACCTTTAACAATGAACATGCAATATGAAACCATTGCACATGAAATTTTAGTAATAACATGCAATTGCATCTGCCTCGAAAATTGCACATGTAACTATGACCATTGAATATGCAACTTATACCATTAGACTTACAACTTTGACCAATAAATATGCAATATTTCTAATATGAAACCTTTAACAATAAACATGCAACATGAAACCATTGGACATGAAATTTTAGTAATAACATGCAATTGCATCTGCCTCGAAAATCGCACATGTAACTATGACCATTGAATATGCAACTTCTACCATTAGACTTGTAACTTTTACCAATATAAATGCAATATTTCAAATATGAAACCTTTAACAATAACATGCAACATGAAACCATTGGACTTGAAATTTTAGAAATAACATGCAATTGCATCTGCCTCGAAAATCGCACATGTAACTATGATCATTAAATATGCAACTTCTACCATTACACTTGCAACTTTTACCAATAAATATGTAATATTTCTAATATGAAACCTTTAACAATAAACATGCAACATGAAACCATTTGACTTAAAATTTTAGCAATAACATGCAATTGCATCTGCCTCAAAAATCGCACATGTAACTATGACCATTGAATATGCAACTTCTACCATTAGACTTTCAACTTTCACCAATAAATATGCTATATTTCTAATATGAAACCTTTAACAATGAACATGCAATATGAACCATTGCACATGAAATTTTAGCAATAACATGCAATTGAATCTGCCTCGAAAATTGCACATGTAACTATGACCATTGAATATGCAACTTATACTATTAGACTTGCAACTTTGACCAATAAATATGCAATATTTCTAATATGAAACCTTTAACAATAAACATGCAACATGAAACCATTGGACTTAAAATTTTAGCAATAACATGCAATTGCATCTACCTCGAAAATCGCACATGTAACTATGACCATTGAATATGCAACTTCTACCATTAGACTTGCAACTTTCACCAATAACTATGCAATATTTCTAATATGAAACCTTTAATAATGAAAATGCAACCTACAACCATTAGACTTGAAATATTTAGCAAAAACATGTAATAAATTTTTTATATTATTTTATTTTTATCAATATTTTATAATTTTTTTAACAAAAAATAATTTTTATAATTTTTTTGAGTAACTGTTTGCAACGAATTATTTTTATTTTTATTATTATTTTTAATGCTGACAACCTTTGGGTATGTGATACCCAAGGGTATGTTAGCAATGCCCATTGCCGATAGTATTGCCTCCACGTCACGATACCATCTAACCCATATCTATATTAAGCTCAATTATTTTTGTGATACCTTTAATTAGTTATATTGATTAATAAATCAATCAATCATAAGTTTAACATTTTTTTCCTGATGGGATTCGGGTGCATCAAATCTGCCTGCAGAATAGGTGCCCCAAAACTAGAGGTGTGCAAAATATCCGCTAAACCCGCTGACCCGTCCAATCCGCAATCGACCCGCCCGCCATGTGCGGGTCATTAAGTTATGTGGTTTGGGTTGGGTGTGTAAGATCCCCAAAATTACGAATTGGATTGGGTTATGGATTGAAAAATTGCCAACCCGCTATAACCCGACCCGCCCGCTTAATTAATAAGTTGATTGATGACAGTAACATTCCTAATTTTATCTTATGTTGCGGATGATTGATTTGGTTGCTACTTGCTTTGAAGGAGTTCAACTTAATTTTTGGAGTGGTAACTGGTACCAAGCTTGAAGTTGATTGATGAAGTCTAATTTGTAAAGAACTTTTGTTAGAATTGAGTTTATTTTCAGTAGGTTTAATTTGATTACATTATGACTTTTGAGACCATTAATACCATTTTGAGGTTTATTTGTTATATTGGTATGTTATTATTTTGAATCATTGATGTGACTTTGGGTATGTTAAGACTTAAGACTTGAGTTCGTTGATTTAATTCTACTATTTTTTAATTTCCTAAAATGTAAGGCAAACCTACTTTTGCTAGAGATGATATATCTCTTTTTCATTGACTCTATGTTTGTGTTGGAATTGAGATTATTCATGAAATCTACCTTTAGTTTTTTTTTGTGCATTAGTTATATTTTGAGATTATCAACAACAAATTGTAGTTTGTGATATTAAAAAAAAAATTTGTTAATGCCAACTCGCCTAACCCGCTGAGTTGAAACCGCCAAAATTTGTAACTAATCCGCCTAATTTAAACTTTGGTGGGTTGGTGGCGGATTGTAATTTTCCCAACCCGCTAGTGGCGGATTGGATAGAAATATTGTCCTTTACCCGCCCAATCCAACCCGCGCACACCCCTACCCAAAACCCATTAATATAAAATAATTAATTTGAATAATCATGATAATCAAAACGCGATAAGGAACATATGACCGGATAACACTCACATGTTTGATAAATAGAATTGATGATATTATTGATATAAAATTCTGAATTATATTAAGAATTGAGATTTTGTATTGTGTGGGTTGAAAAATAGTCTTTGTTGACGGCTGATTTTAGTCTCAGGGACAATAAGGGCTCTTCGCTCCCGAGACAATCTTCCTGCAACTGTGAATTTGTTTTTGTTATGGGAAATCAAAAGCAAATTTGGCAAAAGATAGATGAACACACCAATCAACAAAGGGATTTAACGTGGTTCGGCGGATAAGATCCAACCTACATCCACGGGCACAAAACGGGTGATATTCTATTACTGAAATACGCTGTTACTTGTTTACAGGTCTAATAAATTAATATATCCCCTCTTCAAGTATGTTCTCCCCTCCCATTTATACTAGCAAAGAGGCGATTTCCCTTTCCCACAAGACTTCTTGGCCGAAACTACCTTCGTCTTCATCTTAATTCTATAAGAACACTGACTTATCATCTTATCCCATAAAATAGAATGATTTATCATCTTATCCCATAAAAATAGGATGACTTATCACCTGGAACATATCTCGCCATCTGCTCGGTCTTCAAGAGGTCGGTCACAATGGTCCTCTGAATTGAGAATGCTGCCACCGATTTGATAATGACCGGTCATAAAGTGATCGGTCATAATGGTCATCTGAACTGAGAATCCGAGCTTAAGTGGTCGGTCACCGATCATAAAGTGATCGGTCCCTTATCGTTGGCGCATGCAACGTCGAATGGTCGGGTCTGCATTAATGGTCTCGATCAAGAGGGGAGTTACCCTTTTACCCCTGACGTGCTGCTTAAATACCATAGTGCTTGAATATACCATCAACATTTGTCCCCTAGTTCTCGGTTCCAACGAGTATACAAGTTGATGCCGGGAACTATATAAAGAGAATAGTACTTCTGACGGACTGATGGCTAACTTTTGTGAGGAGAAGTTTATTGGTCTGTCACCACCATGTCCTCGGTACAACTAAGATGCTCGGTGTGAAAAACAAAATCTTTTCGTTGCCCTTCTGGAGACTCTCTCGAGACGCGTAATCGTCACATCCATTTAAATGCCCATCAAATCATCTCTAGGGTTTGACCTGAGCCTGACACTTGTCAAACAACAGCCGGCTTCCCGCCAAAAGGAAACAAAACCAATCGTTCAGTGCCGACACCGAAATACATCCAATGTCAACTGTTCATTCAACTCTGACAAATCGATGCCGAAGTCGAAAAATGACACACATCTGGGGCCCTTTCTTGATCTAACGGTTACAAACGCTCCGACGTGACTATAGGAAGATGAAGCGATCACCTTGCATCTGTTTGGAAAAAAATTTGAACTTTATCAACTGCAAAAACTCTCCTCTCTCCAACTGCGACCCGTCCGATTAGTGCGACCAAAGCTCTCAAAGCACTCTTCCAACCTTCGAAAAGAATCAAGTAAGTCTCTGAACGACCTCTTTGGTTTGTACTTGTTGTTCGTTTTTTTTTTTGGACCATTTCTGGATTTTGGGATGATGGGTAACGAATTAGGGAGACTTCAGGTTGTTCTGGGTATGTGTCTTACTCGACGTAGCTAGGGAGAGATTTATGGTTTGATGGATGTTGTTAGGGCACTTAGAACCCGTAGGCTTAGTTTTCCGGACTCTCAGGGTAATTACAAATTCCCCGGTAGTTTAAGAATTAGATATAGACTGACCTCTTCTTTCCCATTTCGGATGTCTGATAATGGATCTTCCTCGGAAAACCCCGCTAAAAACCTTCGACTCCCCCTGCCGTAGAGCTCTCCTTGAGCTCGGGGGCACCAAGTGTAGAGGACCTCGACATTACCCCCACTCATTCTAAAATTGAAGAAGAGATACCTACCATCACAGAATTCCACGAAATGACCCAGAGCCCGGTGAATTCGAATGCTCAGCTTTGGACATGAATCGGCCCTCCAAGATAACGAAGATGATCTAGCACTGCTCCGGCAACGCTATGCTATTCCGATAGATATTGCCCTCGAAGTCTCTCGTCCACTTGACCGTGCCAGTCAACCTGATGAGGGTTCGGTGGCTCTTCTTCCGGCCTTCTTCGAGTGTGGACTTCGGCTGCCAATTCAGCCTTATTTCGCCTGGTTGTTGTCCGAAATGGAGATCGCCCCTTGCAACCTAAGCCTGAATAGTTGGAGGATCTTGGCCAGGCTATACGTGATTTTGCATATGGCAGGCCTCAGGGAACCTACTCTTGAAGAAGTGAAGAGGTTTTATCGGTTGAAGGCTAACCCGAGAACGCATCATGGCTGGTACTACCTTTCTGCTTACGCCGAGTCGTCAAACATCGTCAGCAAACTCCCCGATTCCAACAAAAACTTCAAAGATTTGTGGTTCTGGGCCACGAGAGATTGGGGACGGGCCCTGACAACATATGAATAGGAGACTTCAGTCCCGGACATTTTTATGGCGAGAGGTTAAGAATCTAACCCTTATTGTTCCTGCTCTTTGATTTTGTGGTAGGATTCTAACTTCTTTGACTCTTCCCAGCATGTTGGAGGGACGCTCCCAAGGTCTCTCATCGGGTCCGGGTACGGATACGATGGGCTCGGTGATATGCCGACCATTGGAAGCAATTGGTTAATGATGCGGCCTTTGTCGAGTCGGGCTTTATCCAGACTGCCCCTCCGAGGGTCCCGGGGCGGATAGGTAGACTTTACTAACCTTCTAACCAATCCTCTTGTTTTCTTAGCATGATGATGACTTGAAAATATTTTAGATTCTGGACTGGCCACTTTTTTTCCTTTGCCTTTTGCAGGAATGTCGAAGAGGCCAAAATACATTGATCAATTGACCGGTGCAACAAAGAAAACTGGCCATATTGGAGCCAGACCCTCTCGTAAACGGCTAGCAACTGCCGAGGCCAAAAAGGTGACTGAAGAGGCAGCCCCGCCGGCTACCTAAAGCTTATCTCCCCCATTCATGGCATCGCCAACAATCACTACCCGACCTGGCAGCCCCCCAAAACCTACTAGAAAAAGGAGACGTCTGATCGGGGCAGAGGAAACCGAGCTGACTCAGAGATAGAAGAGGAAAAGGCCCTGAGCAAAAAATAGCCAGTTCGGAAAGAGAAGAAAACGCCGGAGGGCACTTCAAGAAAGTGGAAAGGCGTCGTGATTCTTGGCGTAGAAGACTTCGATCAGGACATCAGGGAGGCCACTTCTCACATGGTGCCGGCGATCAACGAACTGGCCTAAGCGGTCCCTTCGGCGAAGATTCCGAGATACGAAGATCTCTCTCCCGAGGATGTGTTACGAGGTTGTGCTCCCAGATGGCCAAGGTAGCCACACTTCCCACATTCCCATTATGAGTCCATGACTTAATCTGATTTCTGATTTTCTATTTCTCCTCGGCAGACGACCTATCTGGCGGTCAAGAATAAGGATCTCCTCCTGAGCCTTCTATCCGAGGGTGACCAAGCCCAGAGGCTTCAGAACCGCCTTACTGAAATGGAGGTCGAGCTGGCTAATAAAGACGAAACGATAAAAAACCTGGAACTGGCCGCGGTCGAGGCTCATTCAACAAATAAATCTCTCAGGGCTGCCGCCTCTGTGGAGAGGAAAAACGCTGAGGCCGCCAAGAAGGACTTGGAGGCTGCCCAGGTCGACAATAAGATCATACAAGTGGAAATGCGCAGCGTTGAATCCAAACTGAGGGCCAAAGATAAAGAATTGGCACGAGTCCGTGACGAGCTTAAGAAAAGAAGCTGATTTGGAGGTCGAGAGGGACGCAATCATACTTTAGGGGGTCGGGGACTGCGCCGAGATTATACCGATGATATTGCCTAACCTGGATATGGGGCATATCCATGCGGCCATTCGCTTCTGCAAAGAGAAACTCTCACATGAGGAGTTTCAACAATGGCTACCCCATTCTCCTGAAGAGGTGATGGATCCCGACCCCATTTCGATCTCCCCGGTGCCCCCAGCTCCTGAAAAAACCGACCTGAGGCTCTTGTTCCTGCCCCCGAAGCTATAATTGTCGGGGCCTCTCAGGCCGTCAACATGGAAGCCATTGTCCCTCCTCCGAGGCCGAGCCCAGCCATCTTCCACCCGAGCCTATCGAGGAAGAACCAATTGCTCTTGCGCGGGCCGATCCATAAGGGGTAACCCAAACAGGGCCCCGTGTAAACCTGAACAAACTTCAATTTCTCTGTAATAACTTTGTACAATTATATATAATTATTATTTTCCCTTTTAAATGTTTCTATTCCTTTTTATCTTTCATGATTTGCTCCGAATGCTTTCCTGCAAATGATCACTCGAGGCCCGGCCATGAGGGGACAACCCGAGCCGAAAATAAGATCATGCGGTGGGATGAAACCCGACTCCGAGTTGGGAGAAACATTTGGCTCTGGGGGAATGTTACATCCCCAGTCCAAAAAGACAGACTAGGTGGGACGTAACCCGACCCCGAGCTGAGAGAAACACTTGGCTCTGGGGGAATGTTATGTCCCTAGTCCGAAAAGACAGACTCGGTGGGACGTAACTCGACCCCGAGCTGAGAGAAACACTTGGCTCTGGGGGAATGTTACGTCCACAGTCCGAAAAGACAGACTCGGTGGGACGTAACCCGACCCCGAGCTGAGAGAAACCATAATGGCCTCGGTAGAACGAATCCAGCCCCGAGCCGAATACTGAGTGGCCTCGGCGGAACAAATCCAGCCTCGAGCCGAATAAAACCAGAAAGGCCTCGGCGTAACGAATCCAGCCCCGAACCGATAACACAAACAGAGGCCTCGGCGTAACGAATCCAGCCCCGAGCCAATAACACAAGCAGCGACATCGGTGGGACGAGTCCTGCCCCGAGCCGATTGATCCTCGGGACTTATTCAGAAGGGAAGTGAATCAAACTTTGAAGCCCTATCGAATCTGGCACAGGCGTCCCCTTGCCAGACCAGCGAAAAACAAAAACAAAACTTTGGAAAATAAAATCAAAAAGCGGGGGTGACTTGGCACTTATCCCAAAGGAAAACATTTCACAAGTGTAATCAACAGCACGGATGCCTCAAAACAGTGTCATGTCCGAGGTCTCCAAAACAAAATTCTGAATCTTTCAATTCAGAGTCCAGGCGAACCGGGATTCGGATCAAAGAGCGTTTAGAATGGTAAGGGCACATTCCTCTATACTTCAGGTCACTATGGAGCATGTGTATTGTCCGAGGGCTCCCCCTTACAACGCTGGAGCAGGCATACGCCACGAGGGTACAATCCATCCCCATACTATGCTTCTCACAGACCCGAATGACCAAATAGGTATGGATCAAAAAGTGTCCGAAACATTAAGGACACACTCCTCCTTATGTTTGGTAACACTGGAACAAACAAACGCCACGAGGGCATAATCCATCCCCGTGCTATGCTTCTCATGGATCCATTGGTCAGACAAAACATACGGGAACATATTCCCCGCAGTCATATTTCCCAAACCGGCCAGGCCGGCCATCTCACGGGGGTACTCCCTCCCCGCGATTACCATCCCGAGATATCCCTCATAAATGCAAGTCATAGGGTAGTTACGCTCCAGCTTCGGGAGTTCGACACTACCAAGAAGGGTTCACGTGCTCCCTCATGCATTCATCATCCCTTGACGCAGTCATGATCCTCAAAAATGAAACGAGTCAGGTCAGAGCACTTCTGCCCGGGGTTTTTATGATAGCACCTGTGATTGGAGTGTCACGGGTTTGGTGCCTTTTCTGATCCCAGATCATCCCTTCGCATCGAGTATATCCTCAAAATATTGAATACGGCTTTCAAGTCTAATTAAAAAAGCGAGTGAAAATTTTCTTAATTGAAAAGAGAAAGTTTATTCATATTCGGGGACCTACTGCCCTTCCTACAACTCTCTGCGGGATATTTCGAGAGAGGCTTTATATGAGCTCCTAACCCTTGTCGGGTTGTTAAAAATGAAATAAAGAAAAATCTACTGGAATTACTTTCTCAACATCTCGGCGTTTCAAGGCTTCCTTAACCGTGTGTCGTCTAGCTGTTCCAAAATATAGACACCCGGCCTTTCCACCTCCACAATTTTATAGGGCCATTCCCACTTGGCACCTAACGAACCTTCCTCCGCCTTCGAGTGTTCAAGGTGACCCTCCTCAATACCAAGTCACCTGGAAGAAAGACACGGGTCTGAACTTTTTTGTTGTAGAAATGGGTCATTCTTTGCTGATAGATTGATGCCTTCATAGTCGACTTCTCTCTCTTTTTCTTCGATCAGGTCGAGATTACTTCTGATGAGTTCTTCATTCTGTCCGTCCTTAAAATACCGGACCATGTGGGTAGTTATTCCGATCTCTGTTGGAATAACCGCTTCGCATCCGTATGATAAGGAAAACAGAGTTTCCCCTGTGGAATCCTTACAGGTCGTCCGGTGCGCGCCACAACACTTCTGGTAACTCCTCGACCCATAAGCTCTTGCAGGCTCCGAGCCGAGCTTTAAGATTTGGCTTAATGGTTTTTTTTGTCGTCGCCTCAACCTGCCCGTTAGACTTGGGATGGGCAGGTGAGGCGAATCTTAAGGCGATTTGAGCTTTTCACATAGCTTCCTTAAGCCTTTGCTATCGAACTGTTTTCCGTTATCGGTGATGATGGCCCGAGGAATTCTGAACCTGCAGATAATATTTTTCTTCAAAAACTCTGTAGCTTTCTTCTCTGTGATAGCGGATAGGGGTTCGATTTCCACCCATTTGGTGAAATAATCTATGGCAACAATGGCATACTTCGCCTGTCCTCGCCCCCTCGGCATCAGCCCGATGATATCCAGCCCCTACTGGGCGAACGGCCAAGGACTGGACATGGTAGTCAACTGCTCTGCCGGCTGGTGGTGAATATTGGCATTCTTCTGGCATCCTTCACATTTCTGGGCCACCCTTATACCGTCCTGATGCATGGTTGGCCAGTAGAATTGACCGGCGTAAACACACACGTATAACGCAAGCGCACGTATCGTTCAAGTAGTATAAAAATATCGATCCCACGAGGACTTAATTCCTACTGTTGTTATTAATTATTGATACTATTTATTTACAGGTATCTAATTATAGGGAGAAGAGAATTGATTGATTTTGGTTGGTTGAATGTGGATTTGCTAATTAAAATAAAAACAGACTCAAAAGAAAATACTAAGGAAAATAAAAGAAAAGACTCAAAGATGTAGGGTCGTGACTCTACACAATATTATTATAAAGATGAATTGATTCTCTTATCTACATGTAATAAATCAGTTTGCTAACCTGGAACATGAAAATATGCAAAAGCCTCTGTCGATGGTCAGACGCAAATACCCAGTATAACCCAATTGAACCATATGTCTATGTCAACCAAATTACCTGGATTCATTAAGATTAAGTTCCAATTATGGCTACCCCCGCCCAACAGGTATATGTCTATCCTGTAAGGAAATCTATTAAAGGGTTATTTATCCTCAAGGAAGATCGTGGGCTATTGAATCTAAGGCTGAAACTTAAAATCCCTATGTCTAGTTCATTTTAAGTTTACCACATCAATCTTATTGGTGATCAGACAACAAGAAGCATTAAGCTTAAGACTCAATAAACAAACTAAAGAATTACCAATAAAAAGAAAATCAATTATTAAGTGTGAATATTGTGTTTCATCACTTCCCTAGACAAAATAAAATGCTGGGGTTAGAGGATCCACATTTAATATTTCTATCTAGGAATCTCAGTTATTATAATATATAAATTATTTTCTATTCTGCTTTCTCATGAATTAATAATATTAAACATTTAAAACCAGCAATATAGGCGGTAATCCATTTAGTCCAATTACACCAGCCATATAGGCGGTAATGATTTGTCACATAAAAACCAGCCATATAGGCGGTAAAGTAATTTATATTTAGACCGACCATATATGCGGTAACAAAATCTGCCATTAATTAATCCGGTTAAATTATAATTTATAAATTATAATTAAGTGAGATTTACCTAGATAATTATATTAAATGTTTCACCTTTTACCCCAGCGGTAAATTAACTACAAAACATAAAGTAAATAAAAGTTAAAAAAAAATGTATTACAAAAAGTAAAAGTGCATAATTAAAAATACTAAAAGTAAAAATGCTAAATAAAATTACAAAACTTAAACACACAAGATGCAATCCTTAGAGTCCTTACAAAACTTAAGGAAGACATGTTTTGAATTCTGAAATCGAGCTGAATTTATAGACGCGGATATAGGGTCAGCGTCGCGACGCCAAGCTCGCGTCGCGACGCTGGTATTTGTTGACGTGGCACGCTCTGGTTCGTCGGCTCAGATTCTGGATAAGGTGATAAGGTGACACGTGGCAATGTGGTTGGGATCTCAATTATTATGACATGTGGCGGCTTCTGATTGGTCGGATCAGATTCTTATCCGCCACGTGTCGATTTCGGATAAGTTTGTCAATAATTGATGCTGATGTGGCACACGTGGCGAAATGGACTGTCGGCACCATAGAATTGCGACACGTGGCACGTTGTGATTGGTTGATGATGACGTGGCGATGATGTGGCAGGTTGACTGGGTCAACTGGTGATGTTGATGATGACGTGGCTGACAGGTGGAGTGACATGTGGCGACACGTGGTGATGGCGATTGTCGGCACCGTAGGATGATGACACGTGGCATGGCGCATGTTAGCAGATCGGCTGTGATGGTGACACGTGGTACGGCGCACGTTAGCAAAGTCAAACTTTCTCAGATTCTGACTTGTGGACCAGGCGCACGTTAGCACTGTTCGGTGCACGTTAGGCGTCGCGACGCCATAGGCTTGCGCGTCACGACACGCAAAATGACCAATTTACCCTTTTCGTCCAATTTTCACTGTTTTGGCCCAAATCACCTCCAAAGAGTCCTGAAACTTTATTTATCTACAAAATAACGCAAAACACATCAAAATATTCACAAAACTCAAGAAACTATACAAAATATTAGGTCAAATGAGTGGGAAATAGTGATATAATTACCACTCATCAAGAACCATTGCCTTAAAGCTTTAAAGGCAATTGATTGTCCTCCGGCGTGACTCCCACATATTCCCGCATGAATTTCCCTGAACACATAGTCAGCCTCCTCTTCTGCTAAACATCTTAGGAGGGGTACAGTATAGCCCCTTTGATATAGCACTCCTTCGATCAGGGAAAACTTGCTACTTTTAAATTTCAGCTTCCTGACTTCATTTTTGTATTCGGATGTCTCCCCAGTCTCCAAATATCTCCTGATTGGTTGCATCCATGAAGATTCGCTTTCCATATCTAGCACCGCTACCCCAAGCTCTCCCACACTTTTTTTCTCGGAGGCAGATTAGAGGGACTATTCTAGGATTTTCCGACCTTATCGAAGATGCGAGCCGTGCTAAAGAGTCTGCCTCACAATTGTTTTCCCGACCGACTTGCTCAAAATGTACGTTCCAAATTTTTCCCACCAACCTTTTTACCTCAGCTAAATAGGCTATCATACTCGGCTCTCTGGCTTGGAACTCCCCCTTCAGTTGCTGAACGGCCAGCTGGGAGTCGCTTCTTACAACTACGTCGTGGACGCCCATCACTGTGCATAACTTTAAACCGGCTAAAATTGCCTCATACTCCGCCTCATTATTTGTGGCCTCGAAGGCGAATCTCAAGGCGAACAATACATCTTCACCTTTATCATTTTTAGTACGATTCCGGCTCCATTACCTTGTGAGTTGACAGATCCGTCTACCGACATCTCCCATTTGTCTTCCCCAACGATCAAAATTTGGGATTCTGTGAATTCAGCAACAAAGTCCGCCAAAGCCTGCCCTTTTACCGCTGCCTTTGGGAGGTAAGAAATGTCGTGTTCACTCAACTCTACCGACCATTTCATTAACCTGCCCGAGACCTCCGGTTTCTGCAGAATCTGCCTCAAAGGATAATCGGTATAAACCCCAATAGGATGGGCCTGGAAGTAAGGTCGTAACTTCCGGGCCGCAGTGATTAATGACAATGCGGCCAGCTCATGTGCTGGATATCTGGTCTCAGCATCTAATAAAGCTTTACTAACATAATACACTGGCCTTTGAACTTTATCGGCCTCTTGCACTAATACTGAACTTACAGCATGCTCCGAAACAACTAAATATAAGTATAAGGTCTCACATGGGGATGGCTTTGTTAGAAGTGGGGGGCTGCGTCAGGTATTGTTTTAACTGCAGGAAGGCCTCCTCGCATTCTGGCGTCCAGTTAACTTCCATTTTTGGCTTATTGACGATTTTGAAGAAAGGGTGGCACTTGTCAGTTGCTCGGGAAATAAATCGATTTAATGCGGCCACCCTGCCGGTCAGGCTTTGCACTTCTTTCATCGTCCTGAGAGACTTTAAGTCCAGAACGGCTTGTATTTTCTGCGGATTTGCTTCTATGCCTCGGGAGCTTACCATATAGCCCAAAACCTTTCCCGAGGCCACTCCGAAAGCACACTTCTCCGGGTTGAGCTTTAAGTTATGCTTCCTTAGCAATTCAAAGGTTTTCTTCAGTTCGGCCACGTTACAACCTGGCTCCTTAGACATTGTTATCATATCATCAACATATACCAGCATTGATGTGCCGATGAGTGGCCTAAAAATCTTGTTCACCAGCCTCTGAAAGGTTGCCCCGACATTTTTCAATTCGAAGGGCATTACTTTATAACAATAAAGCCCATGATCGGTAACAAAAGTCGTCTTCTCCTCGTCCTCATGATGCATCTTGACATGGTTATATCCCGAAAATGCATCCATAAAGCTTAGCAGTCCCTGTCAGGCCGTCGAATCCACAAACTGATCTACCTTTAGTAGTGGGAAGCTGTCTTTCGGCATGCTTTGTTGAGGTCGGTGAAATCCACGCACATCATCCACTTTCCATTGGGTTTCTTCACTAATACCACGTTCGATACCCACTCCAGGTATTTCACTTCTCTGATAAAACTAGCTTTCAACAGTTTTTCTACCTCGGCAGCCATTGCCCTGCATCGCTCCTGGTTAAAGGTTCTTCTTTTTTGCTTGACCGGTTTGTGGGATGGGTTTACTGCCAAACGGTGACTGATAAACTTCGGATCTATCCCGGGCATATCGTCGTGCCCCCATGCAAAGATGTCCGGGTACTCCTTTAGACACTTTAGCAGGTCCTGTTTCAGGGCCTCGTCTAAGTCTTCCCATATTTTTACATTCTTCCCAGGTCCGAAAAGTTCTATCATCTCTAATTCTTCGACTGTCCCTAGACGGTCACCTTTCTTTGGCCGAGGACCGGATCCTTACTTGCCTCTTCCCCGTCTTCATTTCCTTGCCTTTTCCGGGTACCCAGTTCAATGCAGAGGGTTTGTTGAATTTTTCTAAGGTCCCAATATCAAATCAAGACATGAAAACATGCGTGAATACATCAACGGAGGTAGCGGAATACTCACATTACATTCTTGAGTCGATTTGGAGACGAATGAAGGCCAAAAACGCACTGCCTTGCTCACGCCACTGCAACAGTCCACTGTCCACCAAATCAGAATTTTGAGCTGAGAAACGGAGCTCCAAGCCTCGTCCGACGGATCCCGGCTCATGGGTGAACCTCCCTACCACCTTCGCAAGACTCGTAGTGTGCTAGCACTTGCGGTTTTCACCATGAAAACCCAACTCTTGGCTTCCCTTGCTCACGGTTTTTGGCTTCCAAAACCAGTGAGTTTTGCCCCATTTTGGGCGTGAGAGAGTGGAGAGAATTATGAGAGAGTTCTATGATTTTTGTTACAAAAAATCAATTTATATTTATGCCATAATATTTATTAAATTAATAATAAACTTATGACACAAATCATGCAATGGCTTAGAGTGTCAAACACTCAATTTCCATGCAAAACCATTGAGTGCATTGTACACTATCTCCATGCAATGCATTAGAATTAAATAATGCATAATATGACATGTGTCATGTGGGCCCCACACGTTTCCAAATGAAAGTGGGCCCACGTGCACTCACGCATTCGGGTTCGATATTTCCGAAATACCGAACTTACGTCGCGACGTTAATTAAATCGAATTTAAATAAATAATTGCGCCTAGCGAAATTATTATTTACGTCGCTAACGAATTAATTCTAAATTAACTCGTTTGCCCAAATTAAAATCTAATTTTAATTCCACGTCGAAATCTAATTTCGTTTAATACATCGAATATATTAATTTACCGATTAATTCCAAATTAATCGTTATCTCTCTCTAGACGATATTTTATCCTAGATAAAATATCTCCGTAATTAATCCTAGATTAATTTTCTCTCTCATCTTCTATATAATCCCAGATTATTCAAGAGTGCGAGTTGTGCGTCATCGGTGGATTATCGGGAAGCGACCCATGAGATCTCCGGATAAGTTGGCAGTAAATACGGTCGTCGGAGTGCAATACTAGCCTATTCCGCATTATCGATGTCCAGACTCGATAATACTACGGCTAGGGATATTTAATGATTAATCCTTCGTGGACTGATACTGTCTCATATCATCTCAATCCAGGAACTAATCATAGAGACCTCTCTTCATTTATATATCTATGGTGATCTAATCACAAATGACGAGAGTGCAATTTCCTTGTTACATAGTTAATTTGCTACAGCAACACAATGATCTGTGCAAATAGTGACGCTATGGGTCATATTATCCAACAATCTCCCACTTGGCACATAGCCAGTCACTAAAGTGTCCTACACCCGAACTATGTAAGGTTCGCTCAAATTGCTGATGAAAGGTTTTCGTCAGCGGATTTGTTCGATTATCTTTTGACGCGATTTATACGATCATCACATCGCCACGATGTATGATCCGAACGAATCAGATGATATAGAAGTATATATCTGGATCGTCGATGAGACCTTTAATTCCTTAGCCTGTGCTGATGCCTAGCTCAGCTGCTAACAGAACTATATCTAATCTAATTAGATTTACTTTCGACCCAAAAGACTTCTATTGCTTCCTCAGCTGCAGCAATAATCCGCATTTGTTGTTTATTCGGCAACAGTTATCTTGCTTGGAAGATTTCCAGCTCACTGTCCCGGTGTTCAAACTTTATAGTACCGTAGTATTTAATCGTTTGGAAACTTGCTGCAGTGATCCCAGTCACTTCAAGTTCTCCTTCTCCATAGTAAAAGATAGCATCTTTAGTTCTCAGAGATACTAACAGATGTTCTTAACTTCAATCCAGTGACTATCACTTGGATTGACCCGATTGTGACTCTATATGCTCGAAGCGTATGAGACACCAATACAAGTACATTTTAAATGTACAATTTCCCAGAGAGTGTTAACAACTCCAAATCTATCCCAGTATATCTTTATTCCTTGAATAAAGGTTGTTACTCCCAAGAATTCTACGGAGAATTTCTATTGAAAGAATATTTATGAAAACCAAGCTTTCACCAATTGTTTTATGGGAATTTCACTGTCAGTGCGCTCTCCCACTAACCTCGTTATATACACAAGAGTTATTTCGTTTTGAGTTAAATCATAAACCATTATGATTATTTCAAAAAGTCAGTTCCAAGAACCTTATGCTTGCATTGATCCAAACATGGATCGAATAACCCGCAAACCTTGTTTGTCGGTTATACAAAATCGTCAGGATGTTGTAAACATCCTCCAAAAGGTTTCCTTTTCAGGAAAGCGATTTTTATTTATAACTGACATATTTCATAAATGAAATATACAGCTATTTTCAAGCATTTTCAAAATGGATTTACCATGGCAACAGGTAAAAGGTTGAACCGTTATTAACACAATGTTGATAACGATACCTTTTTCGTCAAAAGCCTAGCTTTGTACTTTGGTATGTTGCCTTCCATGTATGTCTTCCTTGAAGACGTTTAATGTACCATAGGCACAATGCCTTGTGGTACAACAACTAGTATCCAAAATAGTTGTTATACATGGAATCCATTTCGGATTCATGGCACTTTGCCATAACAGGGAGCCGATACCTCGTATCACTTCCTAAAAACGTAGTCGGTGGATATACCTTCACAAGATTGACATCTTTATGAGGTTAGATCAGAAACCCATACCCTATGTTGTTTTCTGACTCTATCCGATCTACGAAGTTCTTGTGTATTTGAAGATTAATGGTATAGATTCATCATAGATGAACTATTTGTGTTCCATTAAGGACTTCGTGCCTTGAACAGTATTACTCCGATTTTCATCGAGTATCACTATCCTCCTACTGACCACTGCATATCGGTATTTCTCTCAGGAAAACCGCATGGTGAGCAACAATCACATTGTTCTCAAGTGGGATTTATAAGTACTATACTTAAGGTTTCCCTTAGGATAACCTATATTGGCACTTATCCAATTTGGGTCTTTTAGTTTGGTATCATCCAAACGTTATGCCTGGCATACCCAAATTATCAGGAATGAGAAACCCCGTTTCTTTCCTGTTCATATCCTATATGATATATGTCAAACAGATTTATATGGATCCTTATTCCAAATAAGTTTTGCACTGTTAATACATATCCTATAGAAGGAAAAAGTAGCTCAGAGCGACTCGTGATAAATCTTATCATGTCCAACAAAATTCGGTTTTAGTTCGGACACACCGTCTAACTGACGTGTCTCGAGAGGAGTCCTCATCTGAAAGAATACCATACTCTTTCATGTACGTATGAAACTTACTGCTTAAGTATTTTCCATTACGGTATTACCGTGGCGGAATAACACTATAGCCGATCTGTTTGTTTTCTTCGTGTCGAAACTTCAAAAGTTTCCGATCTGTGTTCTTCAAAAGAAACACATAACCACAACGTGATGCTACATCCGTTAAGGTCACGAAATATTCATGTTCACATCTAGCCTAGCTATATATGGGCCCACTTAATTCATCATGAATAGGGCTAACAGATCGGTGGCCCTTTTACTATTACCAAGTAAATAGTATTTTAGGTATCTTACCTAATAAACTAGATTCGCAGACCTTATTTGAATAGTCAAATCAGTCCTAGTACCCACTCTTAAAAAGTGTGGATATACGAGTCTTCTTTAATTGTGTCCTAGACAACAATGCCACAAATAAGTCTCTATTGATCAAATCAATTTGAGCTATTTATTTGTCATTTTATATGTTTGAGATTTTATTTATATTCAAAATATAAATTCTGTTATTTACATCTAATGTATTTTATCTCAGTATCAACTTTATATAATAAAACACTTAGTGTTCTATAATATAAAGGTTTTATCCGCAATGGATTAAACACTGATATAGAGATAATGTCTCTAGTTAAACTAGTTACATTATAACATTTCCTAATTTAAGTACATACCCAAAGGGTAGTTCCTAAATTTAGGTATCTACGGTCGAAACAGCGACTTTCGTCCCGTTTCCAATTCGCAGAGAAATCTCGGCTTGAAGCCAGTATCCAGCTCACAGCGGATTCTGAACGTCAATACATATATGTATTATGTACCACAATAAGTATTTAAAATCCAATTTCAATACTAGTAGTAAACATAACTTTGACAAATATTTTTAAAGTTAGAGCCTCGCCCTATCTTTAATTCCTTCGTGTCTTCCATATCCAAATGGTAGTCACTTTGGTATATGTCAATTATCTTTTCAATATTTCACAAACCTTTGGCCAAGCCTTGGGTTTTAGAATATCGAAATGATATGCACTTTGTGCTACATGCCCAATTGCAAACTTTAACTTTTCTCCACTAGAATAGTCAATTAATTGCAACTTTAATACTTTTAAATCTAAAGATAGATTTATTGTAAGTATATTAATTAAGCACTAAAGTCATCATCACATAAATCTTCCAAAGACTTTATGCTCTACTATTTGCTTAATTATGGGCTTAGTCATAATAAGTTATTTTATCAAATAAATTAACCTATTATTAATTCCCAATTGAAAATTAAATCATTTAAAACATTTAATCCAAGGATTATATATTTTAAATATTCAACCTTTCAATTCTTTCTTGATTTCAATAGTCCAACTATTTAATCAATTTAATAAGGTACTATTTATTATAATGATTACAATGATCCAATTATTTAATCAACTATAATTTTAATATTGATTACTATAATCCAATTATAAAATCAACTATCATTTTAATTCAATTATATTGATTACTATAATCCAATTATAAAATCAACTATATATTGAATGAGTTTGTATATAGTACAACCATATATATTTTTAAAACAACATAAAATATTAGTCCAACTAATACTTTTGATTAATGTGACGAGAAAAATAAAATGAGCGTGTTTAGCGAGTATTCGAACGAATGTTGCAAATTCAATACTTGCCTCCCACTATTTTTCGTCGAGCCTCTAACCCTCTGTGGAGTACTCGGGAAACCGCGTTTCCTAGTGGGCTAGGATCCCGTTAAATAACACACAACCTTGACTTTGGCCAATAAAAGCTGTATGCTATTTAACTTAGGTAGATCTCTATGATCAATTGGATCTCATCCAATTCCTAGATCCGGTTAGGTGGACATCCAAGTCCGAAACATATGTATAATGTCAATGTATCCATTACATTTTCCTAACTCTATCCTCCGAATCATCTAGGCCTTGGCTTTGGCCAAAAACAAACCTAATGATTCCAGTTAAGCGGGACCCATTGACGAGGAAAGTTTCGTAATCAATGTCATTGGACAAAAAGTGATCTTGACTTTGGCCAATAAAAATCACGATTTGGACAAGACACCGATATGCAACAAAACTCTCATGATTCAAGTACATCCTTGATTGACAAAGGTCTTGACTTTGGCCAATAAAAACCAATGCCAACTTCGGATCTTGAACAAGAATCATTCAATGGAAGGATATTTGCTTAATATAAAACGAGGGTTTTTTCGCGTGCAAATTGGCTACCAATTTAATTATCTTTGTTAGGTCTCATCATCATACACCCTTAAACATGCATTCTAAATACATAATAAAGCGAGTATGAAATAAAATAATAACGATATGCGGATGGATACTTAACACATTGATCCTAGATCAAATCTCTCCCTTTCTCACACAAGCTAGCACTTGTACTACTTCTACCCGTTACACTACACTTCTAAAGAAACCTCATATATATAGAGGGGAATAGGTGAGAAGAGAATACAAAGAGAAAGAAGGTGATAAGGCTGGACACGCAGGTCCAATTTAATAAATCGAATTTATTACAACAATTTCTAAAATTGCCACCCATCTAATATCCATCCGATATGCATTATTCATTCAACACAACCATGTATTCACACACATAAGCATGCTATCAATCAATCTAATCAAATTAATTAATCTGATAATTAAGTGATCATCCAATGTTCAAACAACGATTTGATTTTGTTCGAGTCAAACCTCGTTTTTGCGAATAAGTACTTAAAGTACGAATTCATGAATTAAATTAAACTACATCATTAAATCTAATTTAACATGTATTTAATACTAATTCACTATTCAATTCCAAATTAAATATTACACTTTTATTAATAAACCTTTTACGATTTAAATTCCAAATCTAATCGTAACGCGTCTCAAAGACCGATTAACGTCCAACGTCAATTCAATTAAAGTCCAATGGGCTTTTGATTGATTTCTTAAGGCGTGGACTTTTGGTCAACTCGGGTCAAACCGATAACCAAAGTCCAATCCGAGATTTACCCCATAAGCCCATAAATCAATCTTGGCCCATTAGGCCCAATTGAACATTAAAGGTTCATTAGTCGCATTTGGGCTTTATGGTTAAGGTTTTGGGACCAATTGGATCCAATCCATTTAGCCTAAACCAAACTTGATAAATCAAGCCCAAAAGGCCCAATTACAACAATTCAAGCCCAAATCCAATTTAAGCCTAAATAATTAAATTACACTAATCCAATTACGCAATTTAATTACCTAAAGTGCATTACATGATTAATCGACTAAATCAATATTTTTAAAACACCAAATTAGTCTTATTAATCATATTCAATTCATTATCATATGTCAAACACACTAAATGAAAAATCAAACCCATTTACATGCTTTCATGCTCTCGGCCAATGAGGGATTTTGTGTCCGATTCGGTTTCGATCCAATCGAACCTACAATCGACATTAAATCACCATCCGATTTGATTTCATACACATCCAATGTCACAAAACCAAAATTACCAAGACATTAGGGCAATGATACATTCGGCCATGGTAAGGAATTTGGGGTTTTTGTCCAATTCGAAATCCAATCCAATTCGATTCAAATTAACGTCAACCTAATCGATTCTAACTCATCAAATGAATCAAAAATCAAAAAATCCAAGATCCAAAAAATCACATTACATTCGGCCAACACATCCATTTTGGGGAAAATAATTCCAAATCATTTTTCGTCAAATTGATCCAACCAAAATGAAATTAAACATGTTATAAGCATACTCAAACAAACAATTTATTCAAATCATGCTCAAATCACATTTACCCAAATTTTAAGCCCTATAATTTCATGCTTGCAACATTAGCTCTTGATGCCATTGTTGAGTTTTTCTAAGGTCCCAAGATCAAATCAAGACATGAAAACATGCGTGAATACATCAACGGAGGTAGCGGAATACTCACATTACATTCTTGAGTCGATTTGGAGACGAATGAAGGCCAAAAACGCACTGCCTTGCTCACGCCACTGCAACAGTCCACTGTCCACCAAATCAGAATTTGAGCTGAGAAACGGAGCTCCAAGCCTCGTCCGACGGATCCCGGCTCATGGGTGAACCTCCCTACCACCTTCGCAAGACTCGTAGTGTGCTAGCACTTGCAGTTTTCACCATGAAAACCCAACTCTTGGCTTCCCTTGCTCACGGTTTTTGGCTTCCAAAACCAGTGAGTTTTGCCCCATTTTGGGCGTGAGAGAGTGGAGAGAATTATGAGAGAGTTCTATAATTTTTGTTACAAAAAATCAATTTATATTATGCCATAATATTTATTAAATTAATAATAAACTTATGACACAAATCATGCAATGGCGCTTAGAGTGTCAAACACTCAATTTCCATGCAAAACCATTGAGTGTATTGTACACTATCTCCATGCAATGCATTAGAATTAAATAATGCATAATATGACATGTGTCATGTGGGCCCCACACGTTTCCAAATGAAAGTGGGCCCACGTGCACTCACGCGTTCGGGTTCGATATTTCTGAAATACCGAACTTACGTCGCGACGTTAATTAAATCGAATTTAAATAAATAATTGCGCCTAGCGAAATTATTATTTACGTCGCTAACGAATTAATTCTAAATTAACTCGTTTGCCCGAATTAAAATCTAATTTTAATTCCGCGTCGAAATCTAATTTCGTTTAATACATCGAATATATTAATTTACCGATTAATTCCAAATTAATCGTTATCTCTCTCTAGACGATATTTTATCCTAGATAAAATATCTCCGTAATTAATCCTAGATTAATTTTCTCTCTCATCTTCTATATAATCCCAGATTATTCAAGAGTGCGAGTTGTGCGTCATCGGTGGATTATCGGGAAGCGACCCATGAGATCTCCGGATAAGTTGGCAGTAAATACGGTCGTCGGAGTGCCCGAATCACGTACGTACCAAGTACTACGTTCTACCGATTTACGAGACAAGGTCGACTCCTAGCAAAGCACCAAGTCATCCCAATTCTCCGGACATATCCTATTAAGAATATTTAGATCTGTATCAAGCGTAGTATACGATTGTATTGTGCATATTGGCCCAGTATCGGATAGTCACGTGCTAGGGCTGGGGCTGGATAAGTGTCTGCCCCGTCCGAAACACATATCGGATGTCTGGTAACTAGTCTCTATAATCGGATATTCATGACCTGGTCATAATATCACGATTGGATGCGCATCACTTAAGAGCACTAATACCGTATCCTGCGTGACATCATCTCCACTATGACTGGAGTGATACTTCCGTCTCGACATCACATCCAATACACTACGATTCCTGATAAACCCAGAAGAGGTGAACACAGAACCAGTTAAGATCCCCCAACCACCAAAACCAAAGTTTACCGATTGTCGTAAGTATTAGCGATGCAAGTCTCAGGTTAAGACTATACACACCTACCTTGATTTCGGCCTCCCATAGACACCTAGTCATAATACCAATGGGATTCCGAAGGGTCTATCCAGAGCGAAGCTGTTTCCCGTACCATCGGTGAAACACGACCTCCTATCGCACTTGCACAAGTATCCAATAATTATATATATGAGAACTATGCCGTTGTGCCCTCACAACGCGCACAAGTGCAATACTAGCCTATTCCGCATTATCGATGTCCAGTCTCGATAATACTACGGCTAGGGATATTTAATGATTAATCCTTCGTGGACTGATACTGTCTCATATCATCTCAATCCAGGAACTAATCATAGGGACCTCTCTTCATTTATATATATATGGTGATCTAATCACAAATGACGAGAGTGCAATTTCCTTGTTACATAGTTAATTTACTACAGCAACACAATGATCTGTGCAAATAGTGACGCTATGGGTCATATTATCCAACAGGTTTCCCTTGAGAGGGTGGCAAAATAGCTCCGAGCCACCTTCTGACTCCCGCACACGATTCCAATCCCATCCCGGGTTGGGAATTTTAACTTCAAGTAATAGCAAGATATTGCAGCCTTTGTCTTCATCATGAAAGGCCGACCAACAATGACCTGGTAACTGCTCATGCAATCCACCACCGTGAAATTCATCAAAATAGTCCGAGTCTGGGGACGGGTTCCGATTGTCATTGCTAATTGCATCATTCCCAATGGAACGACCGTCGAGCCCCCGAAACCGTATAGGGGAGTCCCATCGTCGGTTAGAGTCGCATACTCCACCCCAAGGCCATCCAAAACCTCATTGGAGATTATATCCACTGCACTCCCGGGATCTACTAGGATTCTGTCTACCTCAGAACCGCTGATTATCGCCTTGATTATTAATGCATCATCATGGGGGAAACTCACCCCTCGAGCATCCTCATCCGTGAACATTACTGGCACTAACCGACCACCTTGTATTCCCGAGGCCCGTTCTGTTTCTAACACTTCCGACCCCCGAGTCCGACTATAGTTTTTTCTTGACCAGTTAGAGTCATCGGTCAGTGTCTTTCCCACTGCAATGGTATTCACTTATCGGCAATGTGACATCTGTCTGGCTGCCATAACTTCATGGTCAATATAGTTATTCAAATACTCGTTCTGCGCCAGGTCTTTCATTTGCTCCCGCAAGTCTTTGCATCCGTTCGTCGTATGTCCCCTCAAATTATGATGCCTGCAATAGGATTTTTTATTCCTTTTGTCCGGTGGGAATCTTCTGAAGTCAGGCTCTATCAAGAGGCCCTTTCCATGGATTTCCATGACGATTTGCCCTAACAGTTTGTTCAAAGGAATGTATGCCTCTTCCCCGGCCACATGGTTCACCTGGGCCGAGATTCATTTTTCCTGGTCATTCCGAGGTATCGGCTTGAATTTCCTTCGCCTTGGGGGTGGTTTTTTGAACTCTCTATCTGGCCTGCGAGGAGCTTCTGCCCTCGTCGTCCTCTCTCTGATAGTTGTCCCCCTCCGGGTGATTCTCTCCTCATCTTCCAACAAAACAAAATTCCGGGCTATTTCCAGAGCGGTGGCATAATCCGGTGTACCCCGGATCCTCAGGTGAGTCCACAGCTTTCCGATCTTTAAGGCCCCCTTCAAACTTTCCAAGGCTTCGAGCGACTCATATCCCCCGACCTCGAGCACCATGTTATGGTATCTTTCAATGAAACCTTCAGGGCTCATCGTCCCCCTGTTTCATGAGCCTCAATTCCCCAATTGTCTTTTTTGGGACGCAGGCCCATTTGAAGTGCCGAACAAATGACTTCCTGAGTTGCGCGAAGCTACCGATGCTCCCTGGGGCTAGACTTCTGAACCACAGAATGGCAGACCCACCCAAGGTTAGGGGGAATACTTTGCAAACGGCATCCCCTACCACTCATTGGACCTCCATCAATAGGACAAAACCCTCAATATGGGATTTTGGATCAGTATGGCATTTGTAGGGCGTCATGGACGGCATGTTGAATCGTCTTGGGAACTTTACCGACCTTATTTCTTCTGTGAATGAAGATTCAACCTCGTCGTCCCGAGCATCTCCCGTATCAGTTTTGAGGTTCACTCCCCACTTGGCCATTTCTTTTCTTAACCAAGATCTTATATTACCAACTGTGTTACCATGCCGCCTCCCGCGGCCTTCTTCGCATATGTCACCCCGGGTGTAGCGTTCCTCATGACTTGAGATTTCCCGTCCAGTTTCACCATGCTTTCTATCTCCCCTTCTGGTGTCACGGGGGCCATCATAGGAAGAATCTGGCGACTGTCTCCCCTCTTCTTCTTCCCACATATCCTCCGTTTGTAAATATTTTTCTACCACTACGGACCTCATCCCGTAGGGACCCTTCCTCATAGGTTCATCGTCATCACTCACATCTGCAACCCTTTTTCCTTCCGCTATTTCGCCTCTCATCCGACTGGTTCTGGCTTCAAGTCTCTCATTATTCGTCTCTTCCATCCTCTCCAGTCTGTTCATCATGGATTTCAAAAGGATTTGATTTTCCTCCATATCTTTCCTCATATTTTCCTCCATCTTCTCCATCCATTCCGCTGTTGAACTCCCTGACGACCGGTGATTTCCACATTCTGCCATCGTCTTACCACGCGATCTGCTTTTTGTTGGACTCCTCACAGACGGCGCCAACTGTTGACGGCTGATTTTAGTCTCAGGGGCAATAAGGGCTCTTCGCTCCCGATACAATCTTCCTGCAACTGTGAATTTGTTTTTGTTATGGGAAATCAAAAGCAAATTTGGCAAAAGATAGATGAACATACCAATCAACAAAGGGATTTAAGGTGGTTCGACGGATCAGATCCAACCTACATCCACGGGCACAAACAGATGATATTCTATTACTGAAATACGCTGTTACTTGTGTACAGGTCTAATAAATTAATATATCCCCTCTTCAAGTATGCTCTCCCCTCCCATTTATACTAGCAAAGAGGCGGTTTCCCTTTCCCACAAGACTTCTTGGCCGAAACTATCTTCGCCTTCATCTTAATTCTATAAGAACACTGACTTATCATCTTATCCCATAAAAATAGGATGACTTATCATCTTATCCCATAAAAATAGGATGACTTATCACCTGGAACATATCTCGCCATCTGCTCGGTCTTCAAGAGGTCGGTCACAATGGTCATCTGAACTGAGAATGATGCCACCGATTTGATAATGACCGGTCATAAAGTGATCGGTCACAATGGTCCTCTGAACTGAGAATCCGAGCTTAAGCGGTCGGTCACCGATCATAAAGTGATTGGTCCCTTACCGTTGGCGCATGCAACGTCGAATGGTCGGGTCGGCATTAATGGTCTCGATCAAGAGGGGAGTTACCCTTTTACCCATGCCGTGCTGCTTAAATACCATAGTGCTTGAAAATACCATCAACAGTCTTAAATAATAAATTTTATCTACATTTTGGATGATTTTTCATTCAAAATAAAATCGATATCTCAATCATTTAATATGAGATTTCATCTAAATTCATAAAATCATCTGAATTATGACATGTTTTTTTCATTTTGAATCACAATAAGACGGTATGAAAATAGTATATGATAAAATGAAAATAATATATGATAAAATGTCTCGATTATCCTCTATAATTCCAAAAAAAAAAAGGGTTCACGAGTCAGCTTCACGTGCCTAGTCGCCTGACTCTGATGACTGATTCGTTATTAAAACGGAAAAACAGAGTTATCATTTAAATATTTAATTTAAACACTTCTAAAACGTTTGACCAAAATATCACGACATTTGACCGCCTTGCACGTTCTTTTTCCAAACAATTTCTGCCGCCTTGCACGTTGCACCTACCGACCATTAATTAATTAATAATCTTTTTATAATTCTCCCTGACGAGAAACAATTAATTTAGTTAAACTAATTAATTGCTTCATGTGTAATGAAACTTCTTCCTCTTCGACCTTGGTCTTATCTTTGAAATTAGTGTTTTATGTAATCTATTGTTTAAGTGGATTATGTTAATACATTAATAATTTTTTAAAAAATATACATCTTTGGATTTGGATTATATTGAGTGATCGTTTGTGAATTTTCTTGATTTAAGGGTTAATTTTTTTCATGCCATTTAAAATTGACATATTTCACAGTATTCCCAAAAAAAAAAATTTTAAAAAAAAAAAAAAAGAAGAAGATGATGATCAACCCCAAGTTCATTAGATTTTTTTATTTAATATAATTGTTGACTGCTTTTGATCAAATGACTACAATTATCCCAATATATGAAATGAATTAAAATAGTTTTTGAAAAAAAAAATTACCAATAGCTTATTAGGATTTTCTAAAGACATAAATGAAGCTATTTGTTGTAATATTGTCGGCTACTTGGCATGTAAGAAACATATTTATTTTGGATGGAATAAAAACAGATCCCGAGCGAGTTTATTTTTACAAAAGCTGAAGCTGTATCACGAAAGAGTACTGAAGATGCCTGGCCTGGTGACAAATGTATGAATTAAAATTAAAGCTTGGTGTCAAAGAGAATTCATTGGACATACATTTATCTGGATTGGGACAAATAGAATTCATTGCTACAGCAATAACAACCTCCAACTTCCATGGGGATGTTTTGTTTGCGGAAATTGGAAAAACTTTCCAATGTTAATGCCAACTCTTTAGCTAAAGTAGCTTGGTTTAACCATTGATTTCATAATCGAATTGGTGATCCAAAAGGTTCAATGAGTGTTCGATTGGTTGAAACGTTCTAAAAATACCGACAAAATCGACATACGTTATAAATAATTTTATTTAATTAAAAATTATAAAATATATTATTTCTTTACCAAATCATCTTGTTGATGGTGGTTTCCAGCCCCCAAGGAGTCAGAATCGCAAAGAATGGTAAAATGAGGATTATACTTAGCAGATGAAAGTTTCAGATCCTCATGAGGATGAGAATTCGGACAGAGGGGCTCGAGTCCGAGATGCAGAGAGGCACCCGAGGGCAGAACCAAATAAAGAGGATGGTTGGGAACCCGACCCGATCTTATGAGAAGTATCAAGCTCGATAGTACTTGAGCATCTGTGAAGGCATACCCGAGGTGGTCCCTGACTACCGACCTTATAAAAGGAAGTTAGGTCAGATCTGACCGTGGAAAGGATGCCAGCATCGAACTGATCGGACCTAGCATCAACCTCGACATCATACTTTTAGAGCAGACTTAGTTCCAGATTCATAGAGCAGCCTCAACATCAAATTCGACTTTCAGAGACTTATATCAGCTTCTGAAACCATAACCGACCTGACCTGTTTAAGAAGAGAAGAAGAAGATCCAACACTAATCAGTTCGGTATTCCAACCTGGTTACCTAGGTCGGGGCTGCTGAATATTATGCATATGTATGGATGACATAAGTCCTACATGAAACCTAGAGCCGCCATATAGTTGGATGAGCGTAACATACGAGTAAGAGACAATAATGTACGAGCAATGGGCAATAACGTACGAATAATGGGCAATAATGACAGGGAAACATGGCCGACGTCACATGTGGGAGTTACAGTAAATCCAGTGGCACTATTTAAAGGGAAATAAGACTCGATTCGGGGGATCCTTTGATTAATATTTCTTATTCTCATAACTTGTAAAAGCTCAGTGTAAGACAGAGATAAGGCAGGTCGGTCCGACCCGAAGTGGTAATAAAAGTTTTCCTTTCTCTTTCTCCATGGACGTAGGTTGGATCCATTCCGCCGAACCACATTAAATCTTCTGTCTTTTGTGATTTTCCATTGACTTGTTAAGTTTGCTTTTGGTTCCCAACAAACTAAACAAATTCATAGTTGAGGGAGGTCTGTTCGAAAAGTTATTTTCCCGAATTATCTCTGAAACGAAAATCAACCCTCAATACATTTTAAAACAGAAAAGTAATGAAAATGACAAATTACCATTGTTTTAAAAACTTTATGGCCAATTTTAAAAGAACCCAAAAATTCAGAAACCATCCCATATATGTGCCATTCTTTTAGAAACAGAAGATTTAAAAAGTTCAATATATTTATAGTTGGATCAATTGAACCATCATAAGTGATTGAGCCTCATAAATAATTTTAATTAAATAAAAATTATTTATGTTTTCTTGATTAATATTTTAGGATAAAAAACCTACCGAATTAGTTTATTGATTTTTATCAATTTTTTACAACCTGATTAAGAAATTCAGTCAGATTGAATTAACGAATGGTTCATCATTCGACCGATTCAACTTATGAGTCCGAGTTTCAAAACACTTATGGTCTGATTTTCAAAACACTATCATTCATTTACAAGAACCTTCCATCTAACCGTCAGATTGATCATCAAATACAGTCATGATCCAAAAATAGCTTTCTTGGTCAGTCATGATCCTTTTCTAAAAATGGATATTAACCAATTACATTCGACCAGTCAATTTTTCAACCGTACGATTTGTTCACCTGATAAACTTCTCCTTGAATTTTAGCAGTACAGACAAGAACAACACACAGTACAAAGTAAATAATTCTTAACCAAAGGACAGTTTCGTCCAAAAGGAATTTTCTTGCGGAGAGGGTAGTTTTGGAAATTAAACTTGGTAAAAAAAATATTTTTTTTAAAAAAATACTATTCGCTGACACTCCAAAAAATAGCTCGGTGACTCCGCCACGTCATTACCCAATCCACAACCTCCACGTCACAAAATCCCATCAAACGGATCAGATTCCATCACATGTCGTGTTCCAGAGCGTTCGATTAAGAAATAGAAAAAGAGTAGAATCCGGCCCTTGGGACTAAACCAAACCATGGTTAGTTATTTAACCTAGTTCACGCGCTCAGTTAAAGTTTATGTCTCCTCCTCCCAGAGAAGAGGATTTTATTTATAGAGCTTTTGGGGCAAGAAACTCTCTGAGTCAACTCGGAGCGATTCCTTGCCGCATTTAAACTTAACTTTAAATTGTTCTTCCTTTTCTATGTCCTAATTACTCATTTTCGATTTTTTGTTATTGGAGCAGTTAAAAATTTTGAGATCTCGGAACCTGGTGAGTAATTTCTTGTCCGGCGTTGTGATTTAATTTTAAATTTTTTTTTTCAAATTAGGACGGTGATATGTCAAATTAATTTAGTAGTAGATTATTCAAGCTTTTTTTTTTCCTTTTCTTTTTTTGACTGTCATTATAATTAGATGCGTTTACAGACTTTCGTGGAAGTTTCTTGAATTAGTTGCAATAATGTTTTAATGGTTCTATAAAGATTATTTGAATGATGAAGATTGTTTAAAATCTAGATCCAAACCCTCAAATGAGTTTTTTATTTTAAAATTATTTAATTTTAATTCTTTTTTAAATCTACTTAATTAGTAGCAGGGAATCAATGGATTTATTAGTTGTAGCTTTATATCTGTTTATGTGGTTTAGCTTCATATTTGTTTTTATATAATCCTTATTTAGTAAATGGACCATAATATCATTTATTGAGTGTTTGTTTCAAGTTTTTGATTCAATTTTTGCTTTCTATTTCAGATTCTTGATTCCTGATAACCCTGGCTTGGTTAATGTAGCATTGAGTGTTAAGTTTGTTTCTCTGCTTCTGCTGGCATCTGATGATTTTGGTTTTTTAGTGTTGTGGGTTGGGATTGGTTTTGGAGTCATTCAATTGATGGTTGATTGGGGATTATGATTTTCGATAATTAAAGTATAAATTATCCTCTGGTTTGGAGCTTGGCATCATCTTAAGGGGGAAGGAAGAAACTCTCTTCCATAGCCACCTTTGTTGCTGGCCAATAAATCAGTTGGTTTCTCTTTCCATTTCATGTCTCCTAAGTTAGACAGCCCAGTTCAGACCCAGATGGCAGTGGCAGTCTTCAAAACCCCGCTCAGTGGGGAATACCACGGGAATAAGAGAATGGAAGGGAAACAGCCTTCAGGGAGGAGACGGATTTTTGTTCAGACTGAAACTGGTTGTGTTTTGGGAATGGAGTTAGATCGCAGTGACAATGCTCATACCGTGAAAAGGAGGTTGCAGCTTGCACTCAATATGCCCACTGAGCAGAGCTCACTCAGTTTTGGGGATATGGTACTGAAGAATGATCTTAGTGCAGTTAGAAATGATTCCTCACTTCTTTTGACACGAAACTATCTGCATACGAGCTCATCCACTCCATGCCTTTCGTCTAGGGGGAATGATATTCAACAAAGAGATAAGAGTGCTCCTATTGAGATATTGGGACAATCAAATTGTTTGGCTATTACAAAAAAATTGGTGAAGGACATTGTGAAGGCTATTAAGATGGGTGTTGATCCAATTCCTGTTACTGGTGGGCTTGGAGGTGCATACTATTTTAGGAACAGCAGAGGTGAGAATGTAGCAATTGTGAAACCTACTGATGAAGAGCCTTTTGCACCCAACAATCCAAAGGGCTTTGTTGGTAAAGCTCTTGGGATACCAGGATTAAAGCGTTCGGTGCGGGTTGGGGAAACAGGGATAAGAGAGGTTGCTGCTTACCTTCTTGACCATGATCACTTCGCAAATGTGCCTCCTACAGCTCTGGTGAAGATCACTCATTCGATCTTTAATATCAATAATGGGGTGAATGGGAACAAAACTCACAACAAGAATCTGGTCAGCAAGATTGCGTCTTTCCAGCAGTTCATAAAACATAATTTTGATGCTAGTGATTATGGGACCTCAAGCTTCCCAGTTTCTGCTGTTCATCGCATAGGGATACTAGACATTAGAATTTTTAACACAGATAGGCATGCTGGAAACCTTTTGGTAAGAAAGCTTGATAGTGTTGGGAGCTTTGGGCAGGTCGAGCTGATTCCAATTGATCATGGTCTTTGCTTGCCAGAAACTTTGGAGGATCCATACTTCGAGTGGATTCATTGGCCTCAGGCTTCAATTCCATTTTCAAATGATGAACTTGAGTACATCAGAAAACTTGATCCAGTTCGTGACTGTGAAATGCTTCGAAGGGAGCTCCCTGTGATTCGAGAGGCATGTCTTCGCATCTTAGTTCTCTGCACAATTTTTCTACAGGAAGCTGCCGAATTCGGTCTCTGTCTTTCCGAAATTGGTGAGATGATGACCAGGGAATTTCGTGCTAGTGAGGAGGAACCTAGTAAACTTGAGGTTATATGCATTGAAGCGAGGAGATTCGTAGAGGAGAGGGAGAGGGAGGTTTTGCCACCGAAATCTGATATGGGAGATGAGGAGTTCCAATTTGACATAGATTGTGAGGGTGCAGAATTTGACTTTACACCGAAAATGGGAGCAGATGATTACACGACCAGAGCCCCATTTCATCTTGGAATTGGATCTGTTAATGGTCGTTCTCCGCTTTCGAAGTTGGTCGAAAGTATTGAGGAGGTGGAGGAAAGTGAAGGAGAGGAAGACCACGAAGGATTTGCTGCATTGCCAGCTCTAGAAAGGATTCCATCCATTTCAAAGCTTTCCCTGTCGCTCAAGACCACTAGTTTGGGTGACAAGAACCAGAAATACCAGAAATTCTCAGGTTCAAAGTTAGACAGTGGTCATCTTTCTAATACATCTTCTGGTCACGGGAGTGCAAATGTGCAGCTTCCTCCAAGCGTGAGCTTTGTGAAGCTGGCAGACTTGAGTGAGGAGGAGTGGATGCTGTTTTTGGAGAAGTTTCAGGAGCTGCTCTATGCAGCATTTGCAGAACGGAAATCTGTCACTGTAGCTCAGAGGCAGAGACAGAGGCTTGGGACTTCGTGCAAATTTTGAGATCAAGATACCAATTTATACTTGGTATCCGATAGAGTGCTTAATATGAACAATAAGACATGTTGGTTTGAGGGAGTTGAAGGATTTTTAGAATAGGTTTGGTTTATGGGCCGGTATAGGAGTTGGGAGCTACAATAGATGAGGAACTGCTGCAAATATTCTTGGCATCAGCTAAGTGAAGAGTTGAGTAGTGTTTTTTTTAATGTTCCTTTCGCTCCGTATGTACTTGTTTGATAAATAATTTGTAGAATGAAATCCGCGGAATAATTTTATGTAAATACTGACCCTTCATGTTTCTTCCGCTTACTTTAAAATTAAACTCTGTGGAAAGTATCATTTGAAACTCTTGCTTGTTAAAAAAGTGAAGCTTACCACTATTCTTTGTGATCCAATTGAACCTCTTCAGTTCCCCAGAACTAGAATCCTGACTCTGTGACAAGGACAGGGATGATGAAGAAGTGCTTCTATGAAGGCCAATGGGGTAACATATTTCCAGTGTTTAGACAATAAACTATGAGTTATTGGCTCCTGCTCTTTTTCTTTTGGACTTTTATACTTCAGAAGATGCCTTCTTAGACATGCTGGAGGGAAAGAGAAGATAAAAACAGTCCCCGTGTCTTAAATTCGGTTGATGTAAAGATTGGTTTGAGGTCAATAAAAGTTTTGGGGGTTTTAAAGTGTAGGGTACCTTAAGAATTTCATAAAGGACTTGCTACATTTCCTTGGTTTTCAAGCAAAACCAATAATGTATTTGGGTAATTAATATTGGAACAGATTCTTATTATTTATGCAAATAAATGACGGTTCCCTTTTCTTTATAGGCCATGTTGCGTCAAGATTTTAGCCCATCAAAATTTCAAAATCATGCGATCCCAATTCCGACAAACTTCGGTTTGATTCGATTTTGGAGTGAACCGATTGATTCGATTTTGGAGTGAACCGATTGATTCGATTTTGGAGTGAACCGAATTGAATTGAAAATTAATTAGTTTAATAATCAATCGAAATCGAATGGTTAAAATTAAACCGAACCAATTAGTATTTTGATTTTAATATTTCGGTTCGGTTCACAATTGAACCAAATCGATTTTTTAGAAGAATTAATACCTAAATTAATCGGTTCGATTCACGATTTTACAAATCAATTGATTCACGGGTCCGGTTCATGATTAGAACCGAACCGAACCAAACCAAACCAAACCAATCGATTTAACTCAAAAATCGATTCAGTTGGGTTGGGTTATTTTCCCTACCCCTACCAATTCCCAATTTCCCATGCATATTTCATACTTCAATTTTTGCTACTTTTGCTCGTAAAATTCATCACTTCTAATAACACCACATGCATAAGTCGGATAATATAAAATATTGATCTCGATTTTTTTGTCACACACAAGAGAGATGAAAATCTCTCACACATTTTATCAAAGCTAGTGGCGTGCAACAGTTTGTGTTTAGGATTTTATAGAGCCGTTTTTTCCCGGTAATTTTGTAAAGTATAGAAGATAGATTAGGAAACAAACAAACTAATATCAAACTGTCTTAAAACCCTAAACACAAACTCTCACTCTTCTATCCCTCACCGTTTTTAATCTGTTTATTCCCGGGAAACAAACAAACTAATATCCCCTGCCCTTAGACCCTTTTGAATGCTTAAGAAATGGATTCCCCTCCATTTCAGAATGAAACGACAGCTCCTCTCCCCGTTATCTTCCTCAATCTTCTCTAAACCCTCCGTCTCCGCCGCAAAACTCTCCAGCGATGAACCCACCACCTCCACCAACTCTGTTGATCCAAACACTGCTGACCCAGTTCCCGAAATCATTGCAAATTTTAGAAATTTAGGGTTTAAGAAATTTCTTGATGGGGATTACTCTCAAAATTTAATTTTGAGACTTAATGAGCCTCAAGTTGATCGGATTATTGATTGTCTGAGAGTTGAGAGCCCGGATTCAGCGTTGAAATGTTTTGATTGGTTGAAAAGACAATGTGGATTTAAGCATTCGTTGTTTTCGAGCTTTGTGGTTGCCCATATATTGGCAGCAAAGAGGAGGTTCAAGGAGTTGAGATTGGTCTTAGAGCAAAGTCTGCAAGAGCAAGGTTTTTTCTCTACGCTGGTTGATTTATATTTTGTTGGATTTAGCTCAAAATTATTTTTTTTCATATGCTGTATTTATATTTTTATCCGGTTTCAGATGCTTAGCTGTTGTCGATAATATTTGCCACTATAATTTGCATTTTATGGTTTATAGATTTCATGTGATTTATGCTAGGCTCTGGGTCGGCCTCTTCTCTCTGTGAGTTGCTTTTTCACAGCTTCAGGGGCTTTGAGTCAAACAGAGAGGTATGGGATATGCTGGCTTTTGTTTATTCAAGATCGGGAATGGTTCATGATGCTGTTTTTGTTATTGCGAAGATGAAAGAGTTGGACTTGAAAGTTTCAATACAAACTTATAACAGTCTGTTGTACAACTTGAGGGAGACGAATATCATGTGGGATGTCTATGATGATATTAAAGTTAGTAAAATTCCACGTAATGTATATACCAATTCGATAGTTATAGATGGCCTATGTCAGCAGTCCAGAATACAAGACGCAGTTTCATTCCTGCAGGAGACAGCAGGGGAGGAGTTTGGACCTTCCGTTGTTTCGTTAAATACCATCATGTCTAGGTACTGTAAATTGGGATTTGCTGAAGTTGCAAAGGGATTTTTTTGTATGATGCTCAAGTATGGCCTACACTCTGATGCATTTAGTTATAATATTCTTATTCATGGTTTATGTGTAGCTGGTTCCATGGAAGAGGCATTAGAGTTCACAAATGACATGGGGAGGCATGGGGTGGAGCCTGATACAATAACCTACAGTATTCTTGCTAAAGGGTTTCACTTGCTTAGTCAGATGAGTGGAGCTTGGAAGGTTATTCAGAAATTGTTAATTAAAGGTTCTGATCCAGACGTTGTAACCTACACAGTCATGATATGTGGACACTGCCAGATAGGCAATATTGAGGAAGGATTAAAATTGCGGGAAGAAATGCTTTCGCAGGGTTTTAAGTTGAATGTTATTGCATACAGTGTACTGCTAAGCAGCATGTCTAAATGTGGACGGATTGATGAAGCCTTGGGACTGCTTTATGAAATGGAAGCTACTGGCTTGAAACCGGATCTTGTAACGTATTCTATACTTATTCATGGCCTTTGCAAGCAAGATAAAGTCCACAAGGCTATCCAACTGTATAATGAGATGTGCACAAAGAGGATCTCTCCAAATTCTTTTGCACATGGTGCTATTCTTCTGGGCCTTTGTGAAAAAGAAATGATATCAGAAGCAAGAATGTATTTTGATACTCTGATCATGGGTGACTGCATGCAGGATGTTGTTTTGTATAATATTATGATTGATGGGTATGTAAAATTTGGTAGTATTGGGGAGGCTGTACAACTGTACAGACAACTAATAGAGAAAAGGATTTCTCCTAGTATAGTGACATTCAATTCTCTTATTTATGGCTTCTGTAAAAATGGAAAGATAGCCGATGCTAGAAGGTTATTGAATAGCATCAAGTTGCATGGATTGGAACCAAGTGCTATAACTTATACGACTTTTATGAATGCATACTGCGAGGAAGGCAACATGCACAGTTTGCTTACTTTGCTGCAAGAGATGGAAGCAAAAACCATAAGCCCCACACATGTCACATACACTGTGGTCATCAAAGGACTTTGCAAACAGTGGAAGCTACAAGAAGCAGTTCAGTTACTTGAGGATATGTACGTTAAAGGCATAACCCCTGACCAAATCACATATAATACCATCATTCAGAGTTTCTGCAGATGTAAAGACCTAAGAAAAGCTTTTCAGTTACTCAACCAGATGTGGTTGCATAATCTCGAGCCTACGCCTGCAACATATAATATTCTCATCGATGGCCTCTGTGTAAATGGTGACTTAAAGGATGCAGATTGTCTACTGGTTTCTCTTCAGGAACGTAATATCAGTTTGACCAAGGTTGCATATACCACAATAATCAAAGCACATTGTGCCAAGGGTGATGTGTGTAGAGCAATGACATACTTCCATCAAATGATTGAGAAGGGATTTGAAATTTCTATAAGAGATTATAGCTCTGTAATTAATAGATTGTGCAAAAGGTTTTTGATTACTGAAGCAAAATCTTTTTTCTGTATGATGTTGTCTAATGGGTTTCATGCTGATCAAGAAATTTGTGAAGTGATGCTTAATGCTTTTCATCAAGGTGGAGATCTTGGTTCAGTTTTTGAACTGGCTGCTGAGATGATTAAATCTGGCCTCATTCTTGACAAATTCATGACAAAGTGATGATTCTCATGCATCTCATCTTTCGAAAGAGCTGTCTGTTGGTTGGATATGGAATTTTACTGCATGAGGTACTCTATTTCAACATGGCAGCCAATAGCCATTTCCAACTGCATAATTGATTAAACTGATACCCATGAAACTTGTCAAATGTTTTTTTTTTTTACCACTTGATATTCGTAAATACTCAAATCATATTGAGAGTGAAATTGCTAAATATTTCAGTTATTGTTTTATACAACTGAATTTTTTTTCAATGTTTTATTTCTTTCCAGATTCCTTCGTCATTTGATTGCATGTGTCTACCCTTTGATAAAAAAAAGTTAATCCTTATATATGTCCTGTTTGATATTGCATTTGCCTCAAGTAACTTGAATAGAGTCTTATTCTTGTTTTTATACATATGCTTTTGTTGAAAATATCACAATATAAAGGAATCTCCAGTTTCTCTTTAATTTTGTTAACTGAAGTCTCCTTTATTTCCGCTACATGATTTTTGTAAATCTTACCAAGCTTCAGCCCTATACATATTTGAAAATAACATGGTTGACAGTAGCAATGATGATTCTGTTTTCGAACAGGTGCACAGTGGCTTTGGTCCATGTAGAGCAGGTTTTCCAAGAGTTATGACCATAGGAGGTTCACACAAATGGGTACCCTGTTTTATTTTTTATTGATGAGAATATATACCTTAGAATTTTGATAAATCAGAAAGGATTGATTGTTCATGTAAGACTGCTTTTGGAACTTCGGAATTTTTCATAAGATCGAGACTGCTGAGCCGAGAGTCTCAAGAGTCAAGACCATGCTGCTTATATGAAATTTCAGAACATGACTAGGCATTCGAAAGATTTCGGAACTTTACAAGTTCACTTTACACGTTCTCCAATCTCGTCAAGTTCATTAAGGTGAGCCTTCTGTGATGACAACTCAATTATTATTGTTTTTTTTTTTTTTTTTATCTAGCTCCGTAAAACAGCAAGTTGACTGTAATGCTGCAGTAGTTGCATTCCCAGCATTGAGCTTCCTGGTGCTGCTTGAGTCAGGCATCGAATTAGCACCACACACGTTGATAGCCAATTAGCCACCCCCATATACTCCACCAACAACCTTGAATCCACAAACTGATCAGCCTCCATAGTCGGAGCCAATATCATGACTCCATTCACTACCCCTTCCAGTGTGGAGCTCGATGACTCATAAACCCAACCACTTCTTTATGACAGTATTGATACTGAAGGGCATATCCTTTTACTCATTAATCAAAGAACTTGGACTTTTCAAGATGTGGAGGATGTGACTAAATGAAGCATTCATCATAAATTAGAATCTTATTGTTCTTACATGTATTGGTCCATTGGAAATACATCAGTTTAATTGTGTATTGCCCCCCTTTGTTGCAGCATAATTATGGTGGTATTCAGGGATGCTGCTCAATCTGCTAGAGAGATGCGCAAAAATGAAGCATTCGGCAACATCCAAAAGCCCGTGTTCATTAAATTTGATGCTGCAGAACTTGATGCATCGTTAGAACTAGGGATCTTTGTGGATGCATTCCTCTCAGATACATATGACTCGCAGCAGAGTGCAGGCATATGACAGTTGTCACTCACTCAAGAAAATAAATGTACACCCAGTTTAGAGCGACAATGCACTTCTTTGTATCATTAGGATCATTGGTTGCTGTTTGATGAACATTCCAGGTGGCAGTGGGGAAAATGATAGCTGCAATTGTGTTCTTCACAGCACAAATAACTTGACAGAATATTTGTAGAAAGCTGAATCATAACTTCTGTAGCCCTTTGCACATAAAAAATAGTGTCCAAAGAAACTAAAGTTGTAAGCAAAAGTTTTGTCTTTTTTACAAAACAGGAGCAATTATTCTCTTCATGGTGTTTTTTCGTGTGTTGCTTCCACTATTTTCTGTAAAATTGTTACTGTTATACACTCTGCGTCCTCTAAAACAGTTAACAAACAGGTATAAGAAAGATGCCATTTTCAGTCTTTTTGCAGTAATGAAATGAATGATTAATGGAGTAGGAAAGAGCTTGTAACAAAACCAGCCTTGCATTTTCCCATATCATCTAATGGGGAACACCTTTAGAGACAGTCCATTAGCAAAGTGAAATCCAAATGAGAATGTTTCTATTAAACTGATACATCAGTTTAATAGAATGTTTCTTTTCCCTTCAAGTTTCATTTGTGTTTTGACTAAGAAACTTTCTCATTTATTCTGCATTAATAGAACTTTTGATATAAACATAATTTTTTTTATATCTTCTATCACGCTTGCATTTAATAGAAATAAATAGTTTAAATTCAATTACACATAAATTATTATTTAATACATATCGTAGGTGTGTGATTATAGCCCTACCCCTGTAGACTACGTTTCGCTCTACTAATGAATCTTCCTCAAAGAGTTTCTTTAATGGAATTGCGACGGACAGACAAATATCAAATAGAATAATGACACATGTCATGGTACTATTGAACGTATAGTACTAGTAGATGAGAGAAGTCATGATGACCTCCGGAATCCCATTATTTCCAAAGAAACTTGGACATGACTCCGGAGTGACGTCACTATGAGGTCAACTCACTCCGAGATCCACTTATTCGGAAGTAAGAATATTTCCAATTTTACTTAATCTGACCCCTATATCAGCATTATAGAGTATATGAGATCACGCACCATAATCCAAAGTTAGTGGGATTTAATGACAACCCACTTAACAAAGCACACAATATTAGTTTAGCATGTATAATAATAGGTGTAATGACACCTAATCTTATATTTCAGCATGTCGTGGGATATAAGTGCTTTATGCGTCTTAGAGAAGATCAGTAACTAACAAGTGTCAACTTAAGAAATGAAACATTCACTCATAGAAGAATCATGAAGGTATATAAGCCAATTAGAAACTCTGAAATAAGGGCTGTGAAAAAAACCAAAGATTAAAAAAAAAATACAATAGATGAAAACTCAAAAACATTAAATTGCCAATTTCAATTAAAGATGAAGATTCTAATCAATGAACTGCATTGGTGTATGAATTTACTGTAGGAAATTCTTCATTAAGGGTAATTCTGTCTTTTGGATTGGATTGGGTGCTTGTAAGGGGTACAACCCTTTGGGGGGTTGCACCCCATCCCAAAGGGTGCCCTATTGGCACCCTTCCATGCCTATATAAGTAGGCTTGATATCCAAAACATAATATACAGAAAGATATCCGAATTTTGCTAAGGAAGAGACATTGTTTTCCTTGTTTTTTTGAGAGAGAATTTCACCATATTCCTAGTTCATACACTTGTTAAGGAGTGCTCCTGAACAAGAAGATTCCAAGTAATCCTGGGAGAACGTTGGCAAAACGAATCCGTAAAGCACCCGTGACGTAGCCAATAAGTTCTTAAGGACAGAGATCATCTCGACTTGGACAATTCTGTGATCTACATTTTCTGGGTTGTTTAATGGTTTTCTGGTTTTAGGGTTTCATGCATCTAGATCTACTTTTGTTGTTTTGATCTGATTGATTGCAAGTTATATTACTGTTTGATGACACATATTGACAACAATCTTAAGAACTTATTGCAGTTCACCCAACTGAGACATCACCGTCCTTGAATCTACCATCTTGTAGTCCAAGAACCTACCCACGACAAATTTCTTTTGTCCGGCATCTTCAGTTTTATACTTCTTCTCGAGAGATTCCCAGAGAATTTACAAGTGTATAAACGATAAATGTAGATATATATAATTCAATCAAGATTGGATGAAATTACTTGTGTATTATTACACTTTAAATTCTCAACCAATTATGCAACAATCAAACAATTTCAACTTTATCACTATGTGTATGCTTGTGATAATTGAACAACCTAATAATAACTTAAATCTATACTTCCAAGATTAATGTGTTAACAGTATATGACTTACCAAGTTAATATTATTTAAGTTTGCAGTTTATAAGAATTACAGGACTATATCGTTAGTGTCGCGTTCGTATCTACGTTCGAACGAGACTGTCCAGTGTGTGTGCGTTCGTGTTGCGTTTGATAACGCGTTCGAACGAAGTGTTTCCAGTGAGTTCACGTTCGAGTAGCGTTTGATAACGCGTTCGAACGGTGTGATTCCAGAGAGTTCACGTTCGTATAGCGTTCGTGAACGCGTTCGAACGGAATGATTCCAGAGAGTTTGCGTTCGAGTTGCGTTTAGTACGAGTTCGAACGTTCTAAGGCAGAAGGCTTGCGTTCGAGTTGCGTTTGAAGACGCGTTCGAACGTTCTAACGAAAGTTCAAATATTTAGCCTTCGCGTGCGTCGCGCGTTCGAACGCCTTACGGGTTTTTCATGCACAGTTCGTATTTTCCAGAAAATATTCAAACCCTAACATGCGAATTACTATCTAATACATTAAAGCAATAAGTTCTTAAGATTGTTGTCAAATATGTGTCATCAAACAGTAATATAACTTGCAATCAATCAGATCAAAACAACAAAAGTAGATCTAGATGCATGAAACCCTAAAACCAGAAAACCATTAAAACAAACCAGAAAATGTAGATCACAGAATTGTCCAAGTCGAGATGATCTCTGTCCTTAAGAACTTATTGGCTCCGTCACGGGTGCTTTACGGATTCGTTTTGCCAACGTTCTCCCAGGATTACTTGGAATCTTCTTGTTCAAGGAGCACTCCTTAACAAGTGTATGAACTAGGAATATGGTGAAATTCTCTCAAAAAAACAAAGAAAACAATGTCTCTTCCTTAGCAAAATTCGGATATCTTTCTGTATATTATGTTTTGGATATCAAGCCTACTTATATAGGCATGGAAGGGTGCCAATAGGGCACCCTTTGGGATGGGGTGCAACCCCCAAAGGGTTGTACCCCTTACAAGCACCCAATCCAATCCAAAAGACAGAATTACCCTTAATGAAGAATTTCCTACAATCCCCCACAATTCTTCAAATATCCACGGAGACATTTGAGAGAGTTACCATGAACTAAAGCTGCATCGAAATAGGTAGCTTTCGCCTTGAACCTTTCCTAGTGAGTGACAATCGGATTTACTTGGCAAACCAGTGACCCATAGTCTTGAACTGTTCTGCCGTTGGTGTAAACCAAGACAATTGCCAACACACAGCTTTAATTCGACCATTTTCCCGTTCTACGGTTGTGTTCATTTTGGCCCTGAACAACGGTCCTGGATTCATCAAGCACTTTAGGGTAACCCGCCTTTAAAGGTTCCCATGGAAGCGGCCTCACTTCTTACTTGAAATAGGTGATCTGCTATGAAGAGGTAATCTGTCTTTACCCCCATTAGGACTCATCTCCTAATATAGTGATCATTAAAAGCCTTAGCTTATCCTAACCAATGACAGACAGCACTCAGCGTCATAATCGGAATGGGAAAGAGTACGAAACTCTTCAGTGCTTGTTTTGAATTGCACAAAGTTTCTGTTGTCCCTTTTGAACCTAGATCTTGGGATCTCCAGTCAACTAGGTTGGGTTTCCACAGTGACAATTCTTAGATTATAGGCTTCAAGCCCATTCCCCTCGATGACTTCTCAACTTGCTCTCGAGGTAAACCTTTAGTTAGTGGATCCGCTAGGTTTTCCTTCGACCTGACATAATCGATCGTTATTATGCCACTTGAGAGCAGTTGACGTATGGTATTATGTCTCCGACGTATGTGTCGAGACTTACCATTATACATTGTATTTTGGGCTCTCCCAATAGCCGATTGGCTGTCACAATGTATGCTTATCGCTGGCACCGGTTTGGGCCAACTAGGAATATCCTCCAGGAAGTTTCTAAGCCATTCTGCTTCTTCCGCTGTTTTGTCTAACGCTATGAACTCTGATTCCATAGTAGACCGGGCAATACATGTTTGCCTCGAGGATTTCCATGACACGGCCGCATTACCAAGTGTGAAAACAAATCCACTCGTGGATTTGGAATCCACCGTATCAGATATCCAGTTAGCATCGCTGTAACCCTCTAGTACAGCAGGATATCTCTCGTAATGTAGCCCATATTTTGAAGTTTCTCTCAGATACCTCAAAACTCTTACTATGGCTTTCCAGTGGTTGTGTCCTGGATTACTCGTATATCTGCTAAGCCGATTCACAGCTTGAGCGATATCGGGTCGTGTGCAATTCGTGAGATACATCAGACTTCCGATGATTCTCGAATACTCTAGTTGCGATATGCTTGAACCAGTATTCTTTGATAAATGAAGAGTTAGGTCTACAGGGGTTCTAGCCACGTTTAGATCCCCTTTGATATATTTATCGAGTATCTTCTCAATATAATGAGTCTGTGATAATATATATCCGTCTGATGTCCTAGAAATCTTTATTCCTAGGATCACATCAGCTATCCCCATATCTTTCATATCAAATCTGCTGGATAACACGTTTTTGGTAAACTTAATCATTTCATGATTACTACCAATTATCAGCATATCGTCTACATAGAGACACACAATGACATATCCTTTTTGAGTTGATTTGGTGTACACACACTTATCACACTCATTGGTTTTAAACCCATTTGACAACATTTCTTTGTCAAATTTCTCATGCCATTGTTTCGGTGCTTGTTTTAATCCGTACAAGGATTTTACAAGTTTGCACACCTTCTGTTTTTGTCCAGGAACACTAAACCCTTCTGGTTGTTCCATGTAAATTTCTTCATCCAATTCACCATTCAAGAATGCTGTCTTTACATCCATTTGATGTATTTCAAGACCAAATATAGCTGCTATGGCTATGAGCATTCTTATCGATGTGATGCGAGTCACCGGTGAATAGGTATCGTCAAAGTAATCAAGGCCTTCCTTTTGTCTATAACCTTTTATGACAAGTCTTGCCTTATACTTATCTATTGATCCATCCGTTTTCATCTTCCTTTTGAATATCCATTTGTAGCCCAGCGGCTTACAACCTGGCGGAAGATCAACCAACTCCCAAGTATGGTTCTGTAGGATTGAATCAATCTCACTGTTAATAGCCTCTTTCCAAAGAGGTGCCTCCGGAGAAGTCACTGCTTCTTTATAACTTTGAGGCTCATTTTCTAACAAGTATGTTAGAAAATCGGGACCAAACGACTTAGACGTTCTAGCTCTTTTGCTACGTCTAGGCTCGATTGTCTCAGCATTTACACGTTGATCTGATTCTTGGTCAACTTGATCACTGTCCTTGACAGTATCAATTGTTCTTTTGAGAGACCCAGTTATTTGTCTTTCCTTACAAGGAAACGTCTCTTCAAAAAATATCGCATTCCTTGACTCAATTATCATATTAGGATTGATGTCAGGAATCTCCGACTTGTGCACCAAGAATCGATACGCACTACTGTTGTGAGCATATCCAATGAATATACAGTCAACAGTTTTGGGTCCTATTCTAACCTTCTTAGGTTTAGGAACCATTACTTTGGCAAGACACCCCCACACTTTGAGGTATTTGTAGGAAGGTACGAAACCTTTCCACAATTCATATGGTGTCTTGTCTAGTCTTCTGTGAGGAAGCTTGTTCAGAACGTAGTTTGCGGAAAGCAAGGCTTCCCCCCACAAGTTCTGGGGTAAACCCGAACTTGTCAACATGGCGTTCATCATTTCCTTCAACGTTCGGTTTTTGCGTTCCGCAATTCCGTTCTGTTGAGGAGAATAAGGAGCAGTGGTTTCGTGAATAATTCCGTGCACAGAACAATATTCACCGAACGGTGAAACGTATTCACCACCTCTATCACTCCTGATTCTTTTGATTTTCTTGCCAAGTTGATTTTCAACTTCGCTCTTATAGTGTACAAAGCTTTCAATAGCTTCTGCTTTGCTTCTCAACAAGTACACATAACAGAATCTTGTGCTGTCATCGATAAAAGTGACAAAGTACTTTTTACCGCCTCTTGTTTGCACAATATTCATGTCACATACATCAGTATGTACAAGTTCTAGCGGTTCAGAACTGCGTTCGATAGAATGAAATGATGTTCTATGTATTTTTGCTTCAACACATGCTTCACACTTATGTTGGCTATCAATTGCAAATTTAGGTATGAGGTCCATGTTAATTAATTTACGCATGGTATCATAATTAACATGTCCTAACCTCCCATGCCATACATTTTGTGACACAATAATATAAGCAGACGAACTAGCTTTATTAATAGCACGATTAACAGTCATTACATTTAGCTTGAAAAGGCCCTCAGTTAGGTATCCTTTTCCTACATACATATCATTCTTAGTCATTACAAACTTGTCAGAAACAAATACAAGCTTAAACCCAGCCTTACTAAGAAGAGATCCTGAGACTAAGTTCTTCCGAATATCTGGAACGTGCAGTACATTCTTCAATGTTAGCTCCTTTCCGGATGTCATCTTCAGAACAACTGTGCCTTGTCCAACCACCTGAGAGGTAGACGAGTTTCCCATTGTCAGATGATCGCCGCCATCGACCTTCTGGTACATGGAAAACATCTTACTTTCTGCACAGATATGGCGAGTAGCCCCAGTGTCTACCCACCATTCTCTCGGATTCCCAACTATGTTGGCTTCGGTTACCACTGCTGATAGTTCCATCTCTGAGATATCATCAGTCAGCTGCTCGCCTTCAGTGACATGGGCCTCATATTTCTTTTTCTTGCCCTTGTCCTGAGACTTCTTGTTCCTGCAGTCCTTTGACATATGACCGCTCTTTCCACAGTTGTAGCATTTTCCCTTGAACTTCTTGTTCCCAGAGTCAGCTCCACTGTTCTTTCTCTTTTTGCTACCCTTTGCACCTTCAATGATGTGGGCCTTAGACTCCAGAGTCTTGTAGCTGGCCTTCTCGGACATCCTGTTGTCCTCCTCGATTCTCAATCGAACACTGAGGTCTTCAAGGCTCATCTGCTTCTTTTTGTGTTTCAGATAGCTCCTGAAGTCCTTCCATGATGGAGGCAACTTTTCAATTATGGCGGCAACTTGAAACATCTCACAGAGTTTCATCCCCTCATCCAGTATTTCATGAATGATCAATTGCAGTTCACCCAACTGAGACATCACCGTCCTTGAATCTACCATCTTGTAGTCCAAGAACCTACCCACGACAAATTTCTTTTGTCCGGCATCTTCAGTTTTATACTTCTTCTCGAGAGATTCCCAGAGAATCTTCGCAGAAGTCATGCCTTGGTACACATTGTACAGGGTATTGTCAAGACCACCCAAAAGGTAGTTCTTGCATAAGAAGTCTCCAGACATCCAAGTCTGTTCTCGCTCTTCCTTGGCCTTCTCGGATTCACCCTCCACAGGACCCGGAGGATCTTTGAGGAATTTTGCCAACTGGAGAGTTGTCAGGTAGAACAGCATCTTACTCTGCCATTGTTTGAAATTTGCCCCACCAAATTTCTCCGGTTTTTCTCCATGAGAGACCGGTACCGTGATATTTCCGCTAGCCATATGTAACTGGAAAATCAACAGGGTCAATTAGTCTACGAAAGACAAATTGCACAACGATCAACGAATGATCTTGTTCAAAGTGATAAACGATAAATGTAGATATATATAATTCAATCAAGATTGGATGGAATTACTTGTGTATTATTACACTTTAAATTCTCAACCAATTATGCAACAATCAAACAATTTCAACTTTATCACTATGTGTATGCTTGTGATAATTGAACAACCTAATAATAACTTAAATCTATACTTCCAAGATTAATGTGTTAACAGTATATGACTTACCAAGTTAATATTATTTAAGTTTGCAGTTTATAAGAATTAAGGACTATATCGTAGTGTCGCGTTCGTATCTAGTTCGCGTACTTCGAAGACTGTCCAGTGTGTGTGCGTTGCGTGTGCGTGTTACGCGTCTCGACAGTGTGTGTTCGTGTTCAGAGAGTTTTCGATGATTGCGTAACACGTTCAACACGTTCGAGTAGTTTGATAACGCGTTCGAACGTTCCAGAGTTCACGTTCGTATAGCGTTCGTGAACGCGTTCGAACGGAATGATTCAAGAGTTTGCGTTCGAGTTGCGTTTAGTACGCGTTCGAACGTTCTAGGCAGAAGGCTTGCGTTCGAGTTGCGTTTGAAGACGCGTTCGAACGTTCTAACGAAAGTTCAAATATTTAGCCTTCGCGTGCGTCGGGCGTTCGAACGCCCTACGGGTTTTTCATGCACAGTTCGTATTTTCCAGAAAATATTCAAACCCTAACATGCGAATTACTATCTAATAACATTAAAGCAATAAGTTCTTAAGATTGTTGTCAATATGTGTCATCAAACAGTAATATAACTTGCAATCAATCAGATCAAAACAACAAAAGTAGATCTAGATGCATGAAACCCTAAAACCAGAAAACCATTAAAACAAACCAGAAAATGTAGATCACAGAATTGTCCAAGTCGAGATGATCTCTGTCCTTAAGAACTTATTGGCTCCGTCACGGGTGCTTTACGGATTCGTTTTGCCAACGTTCTCCCAGGATTACTTGGAATCTTCTTGTTCAAGGAGCACTCCTTAACAAGTGTATGAACTAGGAATATGGTGAAATTCTCTCTCAAAAAAACAAAGGAAAACAATGTCTCTTCCTTAGCAAAATTCGGATATCTTTCTGTATATTATGTTTTGGATATCAAGCCTACTTATATAGGCATGGAAGGGTGCCAATAGGGCACCCTTTGGGATGGGGTGCAACCCCCCAAAGGGTTGTACCCCTTACAAGCACCCAATCCAATCCAAAAGACAGAATTACCCTTAATGAAGAATTTCCTACATTTACTACTGGACTAATGCAAAATGAAGCCCAATTATAATCGAATTCTACAAGATCAGGCCGACGATTTTTGAAGGTATGAATTCTCACTGTTTTTTCGCGCCTTCACATACTAACTAGTAAAAAACTTAATTCAAAACTGAATTCAAGCGAAAATTTATATAAACTATATATATATATTTCCAAAGAATTACATGATTAATTATAATTCGCTTATACCAAAATTTTAAATCTCATTTCACTTGAAGTTTACTCAATTCATACAGAAGTGTTTCTAAATTCCTCATGTTTAATCTTCATTTCTCCACATCGACTTGGTGACTTACTAATGACTAATCATTTTTTGGGAGCAATTATAGAAACTAAACATGATTTTTTTTTTTAGTTTAATGACAACTCAATTTCCTCTCCACCCATATATGAGCAAGGTTTAAATATTAAATATCAGATCTCTTATTTTCAATACAAGAGGTTTTACCAATTCAACTAGATGACACCCACAACTAAATATGGATTAAATGAAGACAAAATCACTATCAAAAGTTATTTTGAACTTTTTTATCTTTATTTTTGTTTACTTAACATCAAAACAATATTATAATTTTACCTCTATTTAGTCATAGTTTAATTTCCTTATCATTTTTCGTTATTTTTTTTATTTTTATTTTCTTTTTCTTACATAACATCAAAACGTTGTGATTGCTTGGGCTTATATACTTAATGTAGGATTTATACTTATGGTCCGACGTTGGAAATTAAAGTCAACTAGAAATAATTTTCAGTTAAAGTAAAATTTATTTGGCTTTTTCCGAAAAACAACTTTCGAAATAAAATCTCGTAAGTTGTTTTCTGGAAAGGATCAGACTCCAGATTGGGATTAGGGGCAGAACCAAGCATAGGGCCGGGGTAGAGTCTTGGTGCAGGATCTGGGCTAAGACTCAAGGTTGGGACTGGGACGAGGGCCAGGGTTAGGGACAGCGGCCAGGACTGGGGTCGGGACCCGGGCAAGAGCCAGGACGACGACTGGGACCGGGACCCCGACCGGGGATAGGTGCCGGGATTCGGGCTGAGACGGGTCAAAACCTGTGGCCAGAACAAAAGTCGGTCCCGGAAACGGGCCGACGCTAGAACCCGAACCGGGATTTCAGACTCGTGTGGATCCGGATCCGGGTATAGCCGGACCAGATACAAAAATCCGGATTTTTTAAATATTTTTCTGTTATATTTGTGTGAAATTAAAAAAATTATGGATATGAGTCCTCGAATTTCAGACCCGCGTGAATCCGGACCGGATCCATAAATGTGAATTTTTTTTTTTAATAAAATTATGGATATGGGTCTCGAAAATTCGGATCCATGTGAGTTCGAATCCAGATATATTCAGACCGGATCTTTGTATACCATACAGGATCTAGAAATTCTGTTTTTTCCCCAATTATATTTGTATAAAAGTAATAAAATTTTGGACCGTAACCTGGAAATCCAGACCCGAATTTTTTTAAGGACTCGGGTCTGTTGGGTGTATGCAGATTCAGGTCGGACCCGTTTTGTCCGAATCCGTGCAAATCCAGACTGGAGCCGGATTTTTTTCAAACAATGCGAATCCAAGTCGAAGCCATATCGTTTTGCAATGCATAGTTCTAACCACTAGAAAATATTTTTTGAAAAAATATTTGATGCGCTAAACATCAAAAAATATTTTCAGGAAAATATTTTCAAGTGATAGCCAAATACTAGTAAACACTTTCCTTTTCAGAAATGATTTTCATTGAAAATATTTTACTGGAAAATATTTTCAAGTGATAGCCAAATACTAGAAAATACTTTCCTTTTCAGAAATGATTTTCATTGAAAATATTTTACTTACGAAAATCATTTTATGTCGAAACAAACGGACCCTTAATTTTGGATTATTCGCTCACAATTATACTTAGGGTAGGGTTTATTTCCTCACAAGCTTATATATTTGGAGTAGGATTTATACTTAGTCAACATAACATTATTTGATCATATCTCATGTCATGTATTTTGTCTATTATTCCATATCACGTGAAAAGATATTGTGAGTTCATCTGTATATGAATTTGACTTTAATAATATATAGAAGCCTATATGCCCAATTTATATTCAAAAGATAGATCAAGAGTTAAGAATAAATCTACGTGAGATTATTCCTTAATAAATAATTTGTTTCTGAGTAAAAGTAGAGTAACATATGTAAAAAAAAATGGTAATGAAGAATTCCATGATCCATGATCCATGATCCATGATCCTATATACCTTCATAGTAATTGTCTCTGATGCTGATGTTAAGAGAGTTATATGAGTAAATCTCAAGTCATCATTAGTTTTTATTGAAAATAATAAGTAATGCTATACTTCAAAATCAAACATCATTTAGGGTTAGCATGTCTTCAAATAAAATATAACCAATCCTAAACAACGTGTAAAAGAATAGTAGGCAAAAAAGTCTTTAGCCCAAATGCCAAGACTTGAAATGATACAATCTCACTCACAACGTGAACATGTTGCTAGTAATGGTTTTGGTAAAGCCGTCATGTTGACTCGGGTCTTTTAATTCTACATTTTTGCTGGGCTGTTTAATTGACAGGTTACTTTATTTCAGTTCGCATTTATTTCATCTTGGGAAATTATCAATTTTCCACGGGCTAAAGTGCAATCTAATTCAAATACTTTTGAAATATCAATATTCTACTTCACTTTTCAACCTAAATGTTAACGGTGTTAGTATTTTGCTGACGCCATAAGAATATTTTGATCATTTGATAATGTGTTGGTGAAAAAAGTGAATATTTTTTGAATTTCGGATGAAAAATTGAACACTCTTTAAATTTGGATATAAAATATACTCACTCCATCCATTTTTAATAGGCCGCTTGTCTTTTTCCCAACAAAATAAGGGAACATGATTAATGTGGTAAAAAAAATTAATATTTTCCTGATATACCCCTCATTAACAAAACACAATCCCACTTAAATTCAATAAAGTTGTTTATTAAATAAGGGTATATAAGTAAACTTCTTCATTTAACTCTCTCTAAACAAGGAAATTAGATTATAATTTGGGATTTCCAAAAATAGAAAGGTGGCCTATCAAAAAGGGACGGAGGGAGTAACATTTTAAAATATGTTGATAAATTTTAAGTGACGAAATTATGAATTTTCATGGGTTTATATATAAAAATAAAATTAAAAATTGGTTTTCATCGATTATTTTGAGGTGGAGATTAATGTTTTTAACGGTCATATGTAGGGATAGTAGTTATACCTAGAAAGATCTAGAAAAATCAAATCCGCGTTGATAAATATATGAATTGATGTTTAGATTTCTAAGATTTGCACGGATTTAGAATCATATTCGCTTGATTAAAGTATTTCTAGAGTACAAATGAATGAGAAAATATAATTTTGACCATAGGAAATGGCAAAAAAAATATAGCTCTGGATGGCAAAATACAAATCCAGATCTGCATTATATTTTGTGGATTTGGATGCGGGTATTATCTATACGGATTTTTAAATATGCAAGTTCATAAAAAATCCAGATTTTATTTTTAAATTATTTAATTCTAAACATCCAAAATAAAATAAAATAACATTCATAATTGAACAATACGAATTTAATATCTAAAACAACAACTAAAATTCACAATCCATCAAAAATCATTTAAATCTAAATCTCCAAAAATAATAAAATTATAAAATAAAAAAATCAATTACTTTTATTTTTATTTACCACTTCCAGATCAGCAAGTTATTTTTTTATTTTTATTAATACATATATGGATTTTTTCGATTGAGATCCAAAATCTTTTTGGATATAACTTTCAGCCCCTACATATAGTTGTTGGAGATATTAATCTTTACTCCAAAATGACCGATAAAGACTAATTTCTAATTTTTTTTTTAATATAAATCCAAAATGATTGATAAAGACCAATTTTCAGTTTAAAGTGTTCATTTTTACACCCAAATTTTTTTTAAAAAAATATTTCATTTTTCCACCCAAAATTTAAAGAGTGCTCATTTTTCCATCCATACGTTATTAAATGATCAAAATATCCTTATGACATTAGCAAAACTCTAACATTATTAACGTTTGGGTGGAAAAATGAATAATCTTTAAATTTCGGGTGGAAAATTGAATGTTTCAAAAAAAAAATAATAATTAATTTTGACAGTATTTTATCCAATATTTAGGTCATCTTTTACCCAACTTCATGCTATTGGCCTCATGGAGATGGAGTCATGAATGGTGACCATTGATTTTACAAAATGTTAAAAGGGTCTCGTTTATGTAAAACTGTAACTATCAAAGAATTTAATTTATTCTATTGTTTAGCTGAATTTTGCCAAGTTTTTGATATTTTTTTACCACACGTGTTTTAATTAATTACATTTAAATTATTATCTAATAACTATATACCTATTAAAACCACTAGAACCTTGACATATACATGATTGCATTGCAGGGCTTCATGAAGATACAGGTTTATTTTTGTTTAGTTTTAAAGGGCTTATAATAGGAAATTAAACAAAATTAATTTGCTGAAGGGTAAAAAAAACACAGGCTTAACTGTCAATGGGAATAAAACTGTGGATTAAAGTGTTAGCATTGAACATTGATGTTGATACGTACATCAATTATTCTTTGGTGGGTGATGCCTAGGCGCACGATAATCAGCATTGAAAGCTACAAATTCTTTATCATCATCCCCTTCTTCAGAAACTTTATTTTTCTTGCATATTCTTGCTTGATCCACCATCTTCTTCTTCTTCTTCTTCTTCTTCCTCTTCTTATTCCCTTTCTTTTCACATCTTGAGGCCAC
>SKCR01032114.1:0-159005 GCA_019454045.1 Zanthoxylum bungeanum
CGCTCTCCTTTCAACACACTCAAATCCAAGATCGGACTCTCTCCAAGACAATCCATCTTGCGGGGCCATTGATAAGTATACACCATCAAGATGAGAAAATGAAGGGAGAAAATCAAGGGATCTCAATTTTTAAAATATTTTTAATTATGTCATTTTATCTAGTAGTTAATCCATTCCTTTTATTGTAATCTCTTTCCTATTTTAAATCTCAAACAATGTGTATATATAAAATTCAATGGCATTGTGAATAATAAGAGAAAAATATATTATTCAACTTGTCATCTCTTCAATGCTGTTAGGCGGAATTAAGTACAATGATTTAAGATAAATTCAAGTATTATTTATATGGATTATTAACGAGTACCATTAATTCTAAGTATAAAGAATAAAATTCAGAAAATAAAAATCAACACAATAATTTTGTTGATGAAATGAAAAGATTCGTGCGAGTAAAAAATAACTTCGGATTCCTAGGCTACCAACCAAAAATCCACTATAATGAGAAAAACTTACAGTGATGATAAAAAATGGCAGCAACTATGCCGACTCTAATACATGTAGACGGTAAGAACTCAAATAACTCGTCGAACGCCCATCTAACGCACAACGAACGGATGCTCTCTGGAATGATCCCCGTTCGAACCCAACAAGAACGTGCCTCGAACGTTTGCTCTCTGGAATGATCTCATTCGAAACCAATATGAGAACGTGCCACTAAGCCACACGTTCGAACCAAAATAATGAATTAAGCACTAACGCCAATCATAATCGAACATGTGTGATTGTTTAAAAAAAAAAGCTTAATTTGTGATGTTAATAATAATTTTAAAATATAATTACTCCATGAATTTAAAGGCATGAATCAATCATGTTTATATATTCCAATCTTAAAGTTACATGGTGGCTGATCAGCTTTTAGTACATTAAACTTTTATATATGATAACATGAACTTTAATTAATCTCATTGTCTATTTTCTTGATAGCATCTACCAAATCTTGTTGAACAAAATTTTTTGTTGACCTGTATACAAACCAAAAACCTGAAGAGATTTTTTTTTTTCTAAATTGTTAAATTTGTAGTATTTTATTGAAGGTGTATTTTACTATAGGATTGGAGTCCTACATTCCTCATACGGATTTATTTATGAAGAGAAACTTCAATCACATGGAATTATGGTTGTAGGCATGCACAATTCGAGCCCTAGCTTTCAAGTTTAACCATCAAAACCATCAAGTCAAGTGTTAGTGATTATATAGCACACAAGTACACATATCATATAAGTAATATAGAAAAATATTGATCTCACGAGTAATTATTATTAATGTAAATATTAAATTGTCTCAACCATAATCTTATCTAAACTGATAATTGATGAATACTAAAAAATGTTACATTTATTAAAAGAAAAATTAACATTTTACACTTGTAGTTTCATTAATTCTTTTAATTTAGCACATTAGTGAAATAATAATTAAATTTATGTTTTTATAATTTTATTTGTGATTTTTATTCTTATGTAGGTAAAATAATAATTTGTATGCATAACTAGAAAATGGACTCAGCATTTGGATTTTGGTGGTCGGAAACTTGAAAGGTTCTAATGGTGTACACTTTCGAAAATTTCAGCTTTGCGCAATTTCGGCTTTGCAATACTGAAAATGAAAAAAGTAATTCGAATGAACGACTTAGTGAGTGAACGTAAAAACGTAAAATAGCTTAATGTCATATACGTAATTTAATTAGGGAACTACATCAAATCTGGATCGTGATACATAATGAAATTCACATACATAAACATAAAATTGTATCATGATCTGAGAACTTGTAACATAATTGGAAAACTAAACATAATAGCATAATAACATGAAAGTGAAAATCACAGTGTGACTCTGCTACTGCGACGTGAACTGTAAACGTCAACGTGAAAATGAAAACTAAAGACATGACTTGAATATTAAAGTAAATTGAACATCGCAACTTGACGTTCACTGCAAAACATAACTGAAAACTATATACGTCAAATGAAAATGTGATATGACTGAAAACTTTAATCATGAAAATATAATTGTAAATTGTAAGACATGAACATTAGTTGAAACTGAAATACATACTGAAGATGTAAACATAAATTGAAATAATAATCATAAACTGAAATCTATAACATACTTGTAAACTAATTTTCATGAAAAAACTCACCAGCATCGTAACCTAGGGACGTGAAACCTACTAAGTGAGACCTGACACCACGTAAACATGGGAACATGAATAAACTTATGGGGGTGATCAATGTCCTATGAGGTAACTTGAGCATACCCGAGATGCTAAACATGAGGAGACAGACTCTGATTGTGGTTTGAAAATATTTCAGTACTTGTAAAATATTTTCTGAAATATTTAAACTAAAAAGTATAGAAAATTATAAACTAAAAGATAAATCCTGAAAATGTAAACTTGAAAATATAATTCGTAAACTGATAAACATAACACATGAATGGCATGAAAAGAACGTCCAATAAGAAACTGTAATCATGTCATGTAAACCGAATATATAACCTAAAGGCTTGTAACTTAAGTTGAAATACGTAAACATGACACATGAAAACGTAATTTGAAAATTGAAAGCATGCACTGCAATTGCAACATAACAGGGGAACTATAAATGAGTTGTAAACATGGAAAACATAGACTAACAAGTTTACTAGATCATGCATATAAGCCATACAATATTCATTATCTGTTTTAGAATAGGTATGGAATGAACACCATCCAAACAAAATCCTAATCAGTACTTCTAAATGAAATCTCACAAACTGAAATATGAATTATGAATGTGTGATGTATAACGTAAACTAAAATGTAAACTGAAAATGTAAGTTGTAAACGTAAACTAATAACATGAGCAGAATATCTTAAACTGAATACGTAAACTGAAAATGTAACTGAATTCTTAAACTGAAAACTTAAGTTGAAACATGAAACGTAGAATATAAATTGTATTATATATATTGAACATAAATTATATCGTAAACGTAAATAACCTGCAAACAAACAAAAGGAGTAACATTCATTCACAGAACTAACGCCCAACAATGGCTTGCCTGAATGCAACTAGAGAGACCCCTATGTGAAATATATCATATGTTCAAGTACAGATAGCATACTCAAATTTAACAAATCTAAACATGCTCGTGAATGTCGTGATATATGTATTCATGCTGACATGATAGCTTAAGATGTTTATTTAACTCTTAAATTATGTTGAGACAATGCTAAACTTAAGTTAAGCTGCTAACACTACGTGGCATGCTAATGATATGATATGCTTGTGACATGCTATGGGTCGTTTCAACATGACCAATATTTTCACTTGAAATACCCAAAACATTATTGATGTAGTCTTGCGGCCAAATCCTCAATTTGGCCAACTAACATAGCATCTACGATTTACCTCAAAATCAATATCTACAATTACAATAACATGATTTTATCTTAATATAAACTCATAACATGCAAATTAGGCACACCAATTGCCCATAACCTGAAAATGCCCAAATTAAACCCTATGTCTCAAATCAGCCTAAATTATATATTTCTCATGCTAGTAATCACTTATTTAAACATGACTATCACTCAAATCATAAGAATTAAATCCCTCAATTCATGGATTTCATAACATGATAAAATATCCAAATTCTAGGGTTTTCTTAATCCTAATATACAATGTGTTCAATTCAAATTATACACATATCATGATAATACTTGTAGGGGCCAAATTGGACCCGAGGTAAAATCATTTTCACTTCAAACTCAATACCAAATAAAGCCCATAAATAGAGGCCCATCCTAAAGAGTCTAACACCATTTTGGAAAATCCAGCCCAAAAGACCTTATTCCATCTGCACATAAGGCTATAAATATAAAGTCAAACTAATGGACAGCATAAAACACACCTCAATTCGTTACCAACTATTTCCTCTCTTTTTTCTAAACACAATATATATTGTGTCACACTCGTCCCCTTAGGTAGGGTAAAGGTGAGACGGAGACTGGTAACGGACGAAGTTTCCCTTGTAATATGGACTAATCCTCCAAAAACAAAGGAAAAATCTAAACTGGAAATATTATCATAAAAAAAAGGATCTTCATGATCCAACTCAAATGAAATATCCATGCTAAAATAAAAATATAAGTACTACAAGTATCAAAATAGGCTCCGTGCCAAAAATCAAATTGCGAAATTCTCTCAAGAATGACACATCTAGAATTATAATCTCAAATCATAATAAAGACACTCTACTGTTGGCATAACCTTTCTCTACTGGCAGGAAATGATGATGAAACAGCAGATGAAAAGATAATCTACTAAGCTGCTAAACCTGAAATGTTAAGGAAATGGGTAAGCTCACGCTTAGTGCAATGGATCACAGCTTAGTGCCGTGGATAAACAAGTAACAAAGCGGATCGAATAAACGTTTCATAATATAAATAAATACAATAAGCATTAAATCCATATATCAAATATCTGCTTGAAATCATAAATCTCATTTCTCATAAAACTCATTCTGCTCAAGAATACTCTATAATAGTAAAACTGTTCATTCATCTATATGCACACTCTCGTGACAATATGGCAAAGCTGGCAACGTGGGGCATCCCCACGGCAATAACTGGCATCCAGAGTAAAAACTGGCAATATGAGACCTCATCTCACGATAAATAATCTGGGCACATAAGTACACGGGGTGCATCCTAACATAAAATCATTTTCAAAAAACATGCTGATATATCTCAAATCATGTAAGTTTCTCATATATCACAAACACATGATTTCAACATAATCAATATTCGATCCATATTTTATACCAAAATATAAACTTTCTAAAAACAAAATCATTTAATGCATTTCCTTGAAAATTCATTTAAGAAAACATATATACTATATAATTTTGAAAACATCAATGTTACAGGCTTATCCACGCACCTGGTGAGCTGACTATAGAGAAAAGAACTATGCAGCAGGATCGTCCCCGCTTATGGTATCATGATCACATGATTTCTACAAAGATATGGAGTTTCCCAAGATGAAACCACCACCAAAATATTCTTCTCGTCGAGATCTACACTTTTCCTAAAAGACCCGGTCGCGATTGGCTTCGGATCGGACGGATCGGGACCAAATTCTCTCTTTTTTCTCATTTTTCTCCTTTCTTTTTTTTTCTCTCTCACGCCTGTGACTTTCTCTCTCTAGTTGGTGGCTATTGTTTGTGAAAACAAGAGGGTTTGTAAAATAGGTTTTCCCTTTTTTATTTTATATTATAAGACAATTATCAATTGTCTCCCTAAACTTGTCCTTTTTAATTTTTAATTTCAATTTTTACAAACTGAACAATATAGCCTCTAACTTCCAAATACACCCAATTTAATAAATTAAAATATGAATAAAAATAAATTGGGTGTTACAACTCTCTCCCTCTTAAAAGAAATTTCGTCCTCGAAATTCATCTGCCTGATGGTAGTGAATCTTCTATTAAAGAGGAATAAGGTTCCCTTCAAAAGGGTTCCTCGACATAAGAATTAACCTCATCATCAACTGGAGGCTCCCTAAAAGGTTGGCCAACAACTGCTATCCTACGAGTACGGACTCGACTTGAACCTGAAACTCTAGGACGCGGAGGCATCTAAAAACACATGGAATATGTCAACCGCTAACAAACATAAAACAACTAATTAAGAAAAAGAAATGTCTACAGAATCTATGAACCTGGCTCTGATACCATTAAATGTCACACCCGTCCCCTTAGGTAAGGTAAGGGTGAGACGGAGACTGGTAACGGACGAAGTTTCCCCTGTAATATGGACTAATCCTCCAAAAACAAAGGAAAAATCTAAACTGGAAATATTATCATAAAAAAAAGATCTTCATAATCCAACTCAAATGAAATATCCATGCTAAAATAAAAATATAAGTACTACAAGTATCAAAATAGGCTCCGTGCCAAAAATCAAATGACGAAATTCTCTCAAGAATGACACATCTAGAATTATAATCTCAAATCATAATAAAGACACGCTACTGTTGGCATAACCTTTCTCTACTGGCAGGAAATGATGATGAAACAGCAGATGAAAAGATAATCTACTAAGCTGCTAAACCTGAAATGTTAATGAAAGGGGAAGCTCACGCTTAGTGCAATGGATCACAGCTTAGTGCCGTGGATAAACAAGTAACAAAGCGGATCGAATAAACGTTTCATAATATAAATAAATACAATAAGCATTAAATCCATATATCAATATCTGCTTGAAATCATAAATCTCATTTCTCATAAAACTCATTCTACTCAAGAATACTCTATAATAGTAAAACTGTTCATTCATCTATATGCACACTCTCGTGACAATATGGCAAAGCTGGCAACGTGGGGCATCCCCACAGCAATAACTGGCATCCGGAGCAAAAACTGGCAATATGAGACCTCATCTCACGGCAAATAATCTGGCACATATAAGTACACGGGGTGCATCCTAACATAAAATCATTTTCAAAACACATGCTGATATATCTCAAATCATGTAAGTTTCTCATATATCACAAACACATGATTTCAACATAATCAATATTCGATCCATATTTTATACCAAAATATAAACTTTCTAAAAACAAAATCATTTAATGCATTTCCTTGAAAATTCATTTAAGAAAACATATATACTATATAATTTTGAAAACATCAATGTTACATGCTTATCCGCGCACCTGGTGAGCTGACTATAGAGAAAAGAACTATGCAGCAGGATCGTCCCCGCTTATGATATCATAATCACAGGATTTCTACAAAAATATGGAGTTTCCCAAGATGAAACCACCACCAAAAAATTCTTCTCGTCGAGATCTACACTTTTCCTAAAAGACCCGGTCGCGATTGGCTTCGGATCGGACGGATCGGGACCAAATTCTCTCTTTTTTCTCATTTTTCTCTTTCTTTTTTTTTCTCTCTCACGCCTGTGACTTTCTCTCTCTCGTTGGTGGCTACTGTTTGTGGAAAAAAAAAAGGGTTTGTAAAATAGTTTTCCCTTTTTTATTTTATATTATAAGACAATTATCAATTGTCTCCCTAAATTTGTCCTTTTTATTTTTAATTCCAATTCCTACAAACTGAACAATATAGCCTCTAACTTCCAAATACACCCAATTTAATAAATTAAAATATGAATAAAAATAAATTGGGGTGTTACATATTGACACATGCAAATATTCTTCAAACACCGAAAGATGAAATCCAAAGCACGTTGTGGGCTCTTTTGCCAAAAATATCAGCACGTTGTGGGCCCATTGCCAGCTTCTATTACAGCTACAAAGTGATCGCTTTTCAAATATATAAAAGAGGAGATAACTCAAGGTATAAGGCAGACTTCACTTCTTTCTTACAAGCTGTTGTTCTCTTACACAAGTTCTGAGAGCATTCGATTCCCTAAACACTTGTCACCGCCCTCACGGCCACCCAAAGAAAGTTAAGGTAATAACAAGCCTTACTTTCACATTTTACTCATTTACAGCATATCTCATACTACTGAATTGGGCGTCGGAGTGTCCCCGGCACCCACACACCGGTGGGTAGTATACTCCTGCTCTCTCTACTTTGTTTTGCAGGATCGCTAGTGCCTCCAACCTACAAATTCTGATTGTGGACCTCGGCCGAAATCCAGCATCCACAATACTCACTTAATTAAGCACGATTAACACACTATTCATTCAAAATTATGCAAAATGGACATGGTTCAAAAACTCTAACATGATAAAATGCAAAATAAATACCAAAAATGAAGATTATGAAGCTTACTTGATCTTCCTAAAGTTTGGAAATGCATGAAATGCCAAGTCTTGGGCTTGAAAATAGGCAAAAAAGTGAGGGGTAGACATGATAGATGAAGAAGAACCATGAAGAAATGAGAGAGATAGGTCATTTTATAAACTCTGTCGAGACTGGTATGCCGATGTCATGACCGATTCAGTTACGATTAGTTTAAATTTGGAACCGCCTAACTGGCGGTTCCAACAGTTCCAAATCAGAACCTTACATAATTACATTCCAATTTGGAACTGGTTAAAAAAAAAAAATTATGAACCCCATTAGAAAAAAGGTAAGCAATAAGATACATAAGTAGCTTAATCATGTAAAAATTAAGTGCAAGTTCTTTGTAATAAATTTTTTCACATTTATTTGCAATCAATTTTATTTTACAATTATTTTTTATTTTTTAATTAAAAATTGTTAATTGTAACCAATATGTACGATTTGATTCGGTTCCGATTAACCACAGGATTATATTCAATCTTTTAGGATGAACCGTAACTGAACTATAGGCTTAAGGTTCGGTTGCGATTCATCCTAAAGTCGAATCTGAAAGTACCTACAAGTAATAGCGACAAAGAATCTCTATACCCAAGAGGGGGTGAATTGGGTTATCGCTATAAATGCATAAATATAAAATCTATGCCGATTTTTAGCTCTTATTACCAAATGGGCGCTTAGGCTAATTTTCTCTATTCCAATTAGTAGCCTATATGCAAGTTTTCTATTCAATAATATAAATGTAAATAAACTTGCAAATAGATAAAGTATAAGGAAAGAAAAAGAAAGAGAAATACGACCCGCGATATATAGTGGTTCGGCCAACTGTGCCTACGTCCACTCCCCCAAGCCTCGCTTGAAGATTTCCACTAAAATTGAGTTTTCCGTGGTTGACTCGTAACCAAGAGTTTTCCGCCAAGGCGCACTCCGAACCTTTTACAATTTTGAGTTTTGTTCGTAGGTGCACTCACAACCTTTACAATTACCCAAACTAATGGGATTTCACAAACCACAAGTGTTTTGATAAGAAAGAATTAAAACACACTTGGGCACTCACAAATAATAAGAAGATTGTGTGAGAGCAAACCCAAGTGTTGTTCTAAGCTCACTAAATGATATGAAGATATGTGTGAGCTTGGATGAGTGTTTTAGTGTATGAAGGTTTAAGACACTCTAATATTTGCCTTAGATAATGTATGAAGAATGTGTATTAAGTTTCTCTAACTTGAGGCAAATGAGTTGGGGTCCTATTTATAATAAAATGCAAAGCTTTACCCAACTTACAGCGAGACCGGTATGGAAACCGGTATGGAGACCGACATGCCGGTCTAGGGCTCCAACGGATACTAACGGCTATATTACCGTTGAGAAAATGTACGTTAGACCGGTATGGAAATCGGTATAAAGACCGGTTTAGGTCATGCCGGTTCCAGTGAAGGAACTAGCAATTGGGAAGACCGGTATGAGACCGGTATGGAGACCGGTTTGGAGTATGCCTATTCCAGTAAGCATACAGGCCAAAGGTACACCGGTTTAATGACCGGTGAGGGGACCGGTAAGGTCATGCCGGTTCCAGTAAGTGTGCTGGTCATAGATACACCGGTTTAATGACCGGTAAGGGGACCGGTAAGGTCCGTGCCGGTTCCAGTGAGCTTGCCTTAGTACTAAAATGCAGATATGAAGGTTTTAATGCATTTTGTACATGCCCTTAATGTATCTAAGTGAATGTGCATGGTCCCTATGAGCTTAGGCACTTGAATATTACAAATCACATTACAAATTAAATCCTAAGCTAAGACTTCGCAATATATCTTCGATTTGCCGCAAGTCTTCACATTCTCGTACTTCACCCCATATGCTTCGACACTTTTTTATTGCTTCGTGTTTGCACGTCGAAGTCGTCGATTGCGTTGATGTCATCAAAATCCATTTATACGACCAAGTCGCCAACAGAATCGTAATCGTACGGTTCGATTATAGTGTTTAATTGTAACCAAACTGTGACCAATACTAGTTGTTTAAAGTAAACCTATATTACTTTTATTATTTTTACTAAATGATATTATCATTTTTCACCCCCAAAAAAATGACATTTATATTTCCCAATAATAAACGAAATATAAATTTATTCTCAAACACACGTAATTAAGTCATGTTATTATAACTTAATAAACATTTTTAGCAACTTTCATTGAATATCTAGTTGTCATTTGATTTGATATGTAGGGCATGTGCCCTAAACTAGATGATCAATTAATTGGATCCTAATTAACTTTTTAGAAACAACTTTATCATCTTTTTCTTAATGAATTGTGCCGCCAACTTGTTAATCACAAATATCGTTTGATATGAAAGGAATCTTTCTTCGTCAATACACAAGTCAGTGGAGATTCCAGTTTCATCAAAACAATGATGAAAAATAATACACTTTATCATATTGCTTTATTTTATTAGTAGCTTAATTGTACATTATGTTCCATCATACGATTAAAAAATGTGCAAGAAAAAATAAACTATTTAAAGTACTTGATTAAAAAAAAAACAAATGAAATTATGTTAGATAATGAAAGAAAGTCTTGAATTCACTCTATATCAATTTACAATGGTAGAGGCCATTTTATATAGGCTACATAGAAAACCAAAATAGAAAAAGAATCATATAGTTATGAAGAATAATAATGAATATATGAAATATTTATCTAATAGGGAAATATAATAAAACCATAAATCCTAATGGTATTAGGAATTCTATTTTAGATATTGATTCCATATTCCTTAACACCCCCCCCCCCCTCAAACTCAAGCTGGTGACGAAAGAAAAAGCTTGATGTTGTATCTTGCAATCGGAGAGCGGAGTTCTGAAATGGAAATCTTGAAACTTGGAGGCGGGGAACTTTGTTTGTTATTAACGTCAGTTATCAATCACTGTCACCATCAAAAGCGCTTGTTGTAGCAGATGAAGCTGCTGCTGTTGCTGTGAAGAAAATCAAAAACAAGAGATAACAAAAAAGGTCTTTAGCTTTGAAGCTAAAGATCCCAACAAAGGCTACTGAAGAAAAAGAAGAAGAAGGTGATGATGATCTGCCGCAACATCAACTACAATATGAGGGAGCGAAATCCCGAAAGAGAGCCGAAGCCGGAGAGGGAGCGAAATCTCGAAAGAGAGCCGAAGCTTGAAATAAAGTTGAAGCCCAACGGAGAGGGAGTGAAATCCCGATAGAGAGCGAAAGCAAATTTGAAAGAGAGTTGAAACTCGAAATGAGGCGGCCTAGAGCACACTTGTGAAGGGGTGGCACATGGGAAAAGCAATGCGGTGGTTGGCAATGCGGCCTAAACTATATATTTCTCATGCTAGTAATCACTTATTTAAGCATGACTATCACTCAAAATCATAAGAATTAAACCCTCAATTCATGGATTTCATAATATGATAAAATATCCAAATTCTAGGGTTTTCTTAATCCATAATATACAATGTGTTTCAATTCAAATTATACTCTCACTTAATTAAGCACGATTAACACAATATTCATTCAAAATTATGCAAAATGGACATGGGTCAAAAACTCTAACATGATAAAATGCAAAATAAATACCGAAAATGAAGATTATGAAGCTTACTTGATCTTCCTAAAGTTTGGAAATACATGAAATGCCAAGTCTTGGGCTTGAAAATAGGCAAAAAGGTGAGGGGTAGACATGATAGATGAAGAAGAACCATGAAGAAATGAGAGAGATAGGTCATTTTATAAAGTCTGTCGAGACTAGTATGCCGATGTCATGACCGATTCAGTTACGATTAGTTAAATTTGGAACCGCCTAACCGGCTGTTCCAACAGTTCCAAATCAGAACCTTACATTCCAATTTGGAACTGGTTAAAAAAATTTTAAAAAAAATTATGACCCCCATTAGAAAAAAGGTAAGCAATAGGATAAATAAGTAGCTTAATCATGTAAAAATTAAGTGCAAGTTCTTTGTAATAAATTTTTTCATATTTATTTGCAATCGATTTTATTTTACAATTATTTTTTATTTTTTAATTAAAAACTGTCAGCCGTAACCGAATTGTACGATTTGATTCAGTAACGATTAACTATACGGTTATATTCAATCTTTTAAGGTGAAAGTTTAAGGTTTGGTTGCAATTCATTCTAAAGGCGAATCGTAACCATACGGTTCGATTATGGTGTCAAATTGTAACTGATTTGTGATCACTACTAGTTGTTTAAAGAAAAACTTATATTACTTTTATTATTTTTACTAAATGATATTATCATTTTTCACCCCAAAAAAATGACATTTATATTTCCCAATAATAAACGAAATATAAATATATTCTCAAACACGCGTAATTAAGTCATGTTATTATAACTTAATAAACATTTTTAGCAACTTTCATTGAATATCTAGTGGTCATTTGATTTGATATGTAGGGCATGTGCCCTAAACTAGATGATCAATTAATTGGATCCTAATTAACTTTTTAGAAAGCAACTTTATCATCGTTTTCTTAATGAATTGTGCCGACAACTTGTTAATCCACAAATATCGTTTGATATGAAAGGAATCTTTCTTCGTCAATACACAAGTCAGTGGAGATTCCAGTTTCATCAAAACAATGATGAAAAATAATACACTTTATCATATTGCTTTATTTTATTAGTAGCTTAATTGTACATTATGTTCCATCATATGATTAAAAAGTGTGCAAGAAAAATAAACTATTTTAAGTACCTGATAAAAAACCAAACAAACAAATGAAATTAACAGAGTTGAAATTGGAAAAAATCTAAATTGACATGAAAAAAATTTAAAAAAAAAAAAAAAACAGATATATTATTGAATTTAATGGGAAAATGATTTATGCATTAAATTATTCTCATCTATAGAGATGGTCCTTGGGACAACTCTCATAGACGGCCTGTTAGTCCCCAAATTTAGGCATAAAAAAAAATATTTGTTAGTTCCATTTTTATTGGCAATGTCCGTAATAAAACAAGTTCAATTGAGTTGTAATGAGTCTTGAAGATCTCGGAGCAATTGGACAAGTATTTAGACAAATCTGATAGAGTTGTCCGAGCGATATTTACTCTTTTGAATATTCCAGAAGATTTAGAGATCAAATTGACATGGATTAGTTGCATTGGAAAATAGACTCAAAGACGATCGCGTACATATAAAGAACTCATGATTTGGCGAAGAGACGAGAAAGTTACAAGTGTTTAAAGTTGCCCCTGAAAACCAGTCACCGTTCCGCGTTCGTGTTGTGTTCGTAAATTCGTTCGAACTTTTTCGAGGCAGAAACTTTGTGTTTGAGTTGCGTTCGAACGTCTCTGCATAAGTATGTTTTCTTAGACACGTTTTAAGCCAAAATAACACTAGGAAACCATTTTCCTTTGCCCTATCTATATAAGAAACATTGAGCCACATTCCTCAATAGTTGAAGCATATTTCCCTTGAGCCAAAACCTCTCAAAGTTTTCAACTCTCTTTGATTCCACCATTGAAGACTTCTTATCTCTTTGTCTTCTTCATTGATGGTGTGAATGTTTCTTTGATAAACCTTCAACACAACTTAACCCAAATTCCCTAAGCCTTTAGAGTTCTTTAGGAGGAAGTTTGGTAGTCGGAGTTCCGGCGTCATTGGTGATATAATCTACTCAGAGACTTCAGAGGTTCTGAAGAAAACCGTGGGTCGCGGGCTTGAGGAGTTGCCTTGAGTTCTTGCAGTATTGAGGTACTTGAGTCGGTGGAGTTGCCACCATAGGTCTTGACCATCACTGTAAGTTTTTTCTCTATATAGTGGATTCGGGTGGTAGCCTATACCCGGAGTGGTTTTTTACTCGGAAGAGTTTTCCACTTCGTCACCAAAATCATTATGTTGAATTTTGTGTGGTTTGATTTATTTTGCTGCTTTAATTCCTGCTATGTTTTAATATTTTGCAGCATAATTTTATTTAATTATTATTGTGGTTGCCTGTTAATTTATCCATAGTAACAGTAACATGATTTGTCCTACTTATTGTTTATAATTCCGCATAGGGTCAGAACCTTTGTTTAAAATCAAATTTTCAACATCTATAAATGAAATTATCGAAACGAAGTTTGAAAAGATCTAAAAAGACATTTGAAAAAATTAAAAAGGACAAATATTCTATTGAATTTAATGAGAAAATGATTTAAGATAAAACACAATAACATGGAAGGAATCATATAACTGTTTTCACCTATAGAGATGATCATTGGAACAGTCCCCACCTACGGCCGTTTGGCCCCCAAATTTAGGGAATGATTAATTATTATTTTATAAATCAACTAGTTATTATAACTAGGATCCATAATAATACAATTACTATATTTTAAAGCTTCAATTACCTTTTTTTAATATATATATTGTAAAGAGTTTGATGTAACTAAAGAATTATCACGCAAATAATTTTGCATGTGATAATTTTTTCACCTGCCTGATGGCTGTTAGTTGATAAACTCCCACATCTCATGGCATCGTATACATGACTTATTATGATCATGCATACTTTCACGAGATCTAATAAAAAAATAATAATAATAGAATTGATTTACAAATCATTTTTTTAAATAATTGGGTTAACATTTTACTATATAAAGTATTGATATGTAGAATATTTATTACTCCACAAGGGACTTGACTTGTTGTGTATGGTTCGGGATCTGACCTCCAGGTCCTGAGTTCGAATCCAGAATGTGTATTTCTTGTAAGAGTTGGGATAGTCGGGAGTTTTACCTGTTCCGCTTAAACTTGAGTCGGATGGTTTGCCAGTGGGGTTTCCAACGTTTACCGTAAAAGTGAAACATTTTATTACTAGTAATATGATGTAATTTTTATAAAAATATAATAGTAAAATGTAAAATTTTATAAATATATAGTAGTAATAAAATATATCTTTTTTATAAAAATATAACAATAAAATATTACAGTCAATACTTCTTGTATCAATTTATTATTTCTTAATTTATAAAATAGTGAAATGAATATAATCATAAATAATATGATATTTTAAAAATTATTGCAAAGCTGTACACGTTTAACTAATAAATCATATTAATGTTTTAACTTTTATCAGAATTTTTTTTCAAGTATTGTGATATAAATTCTACTAATATCTTAAAAATTTTTGAGTTTTCGAAAACTCAAACTTATTTTCTATGATGGAATGAGAATATATTTAATTAAGGCCGATTACATTCGTATGGATAATCAACGAGTATTGAATTACCTGTTCTCGATCCTATTGTCAAATACTAGTTGAAATGTTCCATTAAAAATCGAGCATATTATTTTGAAATGTCACTAAAAATCGGAACATTAATATCTTTTTTTTTTTTTTTACCAATGCATCCATACATCTTATTTTGGCACAACGTAGAATAATTCTCTAGTACAAAATAAAATTAGCCTAAAAGTAGAAGGTAGTGATAAGATTACACCATCAAGATGAAGGGAGAAAATCAAGGGATCTTAATTTTTGAAATAGTTTTAATTATGTCATTTATCTAGTAGTTAATCCATTCCTTTTTAGTAATCTTTTTCCTATTTTAAATCTCAAACAATGTGTATATATAGAATTCAATGTCATTGTGAATAATAAGAGAGAAATATATTATTCAACTTGTCATCTCTTCATGGTATCAGCGCCAAGATCCATTATCTAATTTTTTTTTTTTTTTGACTCAATCCGACCTGCCAAATACTCTCCTTCATCTCCTGTTCAATGGCACCGACAATACCCAAAATGTCATCCCCAATGCCCAAGGCCCTACAAAACCTCTAATCATTGTTACTGTCCATAACTCAATCAAACTCACATCAACAAATTACCTCTCCTGGAAACCCAACTTGAAGTCATCTCATTACATTGATGGAAATCATCACACCCCACCACGTACCATCACCACAAATAATGTTACCGCTCCCAATCCAGACTATCGCACCTGGCTCCGACAAGACAAACTAATCTTGCAGCTCTTGTCGGCACCCTTCCCAATCTCTAGTTCCTCTCATCACCAATCTACCACCACATTAGAAGTCTGGCAAACCCTTGCCAACACCTATGCCCGTCCATCTCGTGGTCATATCAAACAACTCAAATATCATCTTAAACGAATCACCAAAGGCCCTAAAACAATCACCAAATACATGCAATCCATCAAAACCACAGCCGATCACTTGCCACCCTTGGAAAACCTCTTGACCATGAAGATCTAATTGAAAAAGTGCTTGATAGACTTGACGATAACTATCAATCCATCGTTGACACTGTCAATGGCCGTGATCCACCATCCTCTTTGATGAACTCCATGAAAAGCTCATCAACAAGGAATTATCTCTCAACAACAGGACTAGTTCCCCTTCCCACCCGGTATCGCACATCCCACCAATGTTCGGACCTACAACCGGCCCCATCCCAATTAACCATGCCCAGCCCGGTCGGTTTGCAACCACCACCCACAACTTCCCAGAAACTCTCCCACCAACACTCGAGTAGACCGACCTCCTCCTCGTCCCTTCCTTGGTCGGTGCCAATGGTGTCACACTCAAGGCCATGTGGTCTCCCAATGCCCTCTCTTCCGACAACACTTCCCTCGTGACAACCATCATCTCGCCCTTCCAACTCGTCCAACCTCGCCCATCCAATTCCTGGCAATATCAAGCAAATGTATCACCACCTCTTCATCCACCCCGCCTGGCTTCTTGATAGTGGAGCCTCGCATCTTTCACTGCTGATCTCAACAACCTTGCTCTTCACAATCCTTATGACGGCACAGATGAAATCATGATCGGTGACGGCACTGCACTCCCCATTTCCCATCACGGTTCTACCTCTCTTAATACTCTGACTCACTCTTTTAACTTATCTAATGTTTTATATGTTCCCACTATGAAACGTAATCTTATCTCTATTTCTCAATTTTACAATTCCAATAACACTTCTATTGAGTTCTTACCCTCTTCCTTTAATGTGAAGGATCTCCGCACGGGGGCAATTCTGCTGCAGGGTCGGACTAAAGATGGTGTATACGAATGGCCGACCTCCCCCACTCGGTCCCCTCTAATCGCCTTTTCGAGTGTCAGAAACTACTATACCTGAGTGGTATCATCGACTCGGGCACCTTCATCGTCGATCTTCAAAAATATCATGTCTTCATTTAATTCAGATGTTCTCTTTCCTCTAATATTAATTTTAATTGTAATTCGTGTCAATGCAATAAAAGTCACAAGTTACCGTTCTCTTCATCTACTCTTACAACATCTACACCTCTTGAGGTTATATTCACTGATTTATGAACCTCCCCGATCTACTCATTTGATAACTTCAAATACTATAATAATCTTTGTCGACCACTTCACCAAATACATTTGGCTTACCCCCTCAAACGAAAGTCGGACACCCGTGATGTCTTTGTGCGCTTCAAGGCGCTCGTAGAAAAATTCTTCAACCGACCAATCCTAACCTCTACTCTGACAATGGGGGGGGGGATATCAAGTCATATCTTCCTTCATCACAATCCATGGGGTCTCTCATCTCACTTCCCCTCCTCACACTCCAGAACACAATGGGTACTCTGAACGTCGTCATCGACATATCGTCGAAACAGGTCTTTCTCTCCTTACCCACTCATTCATGCCTCTCTCATATTGGCCCTTTGCCTTTTCCACTGCCGTCTATCTTATAAATCGCATGCCTACACCAATCTTACACCACAAATCACCTTATCTCCAACTCCTCGGCCATATGCCGAACTACTCGAAACTGCGCAGCTTTGGCTGTCTTTGCTACCCTTGGCTCCGTCCTTACACATCTCACAAACTCGAGTCTCGGTCCTCTCCCTGTGTCTTCGTCGGATATTCTCCCACTCAGAGGGCTTATCTATGTCTCGAGCCCTCCACATATAGACTTTACACCTCCCGACATGTCCGCTTCGTTGAGTCGATCTTTCCTTTTGCCACATCTCAAATGTCCCCTCCCAGTGCCACTCCATCCACCATCTCTGAATGGTGCTCCATGACCTTACCGGTACTGGACTCACCATCACCGACTACCGACCTTGCGCCCCCACAGAATTCACCACCCACCGGTGCTCCAATCCAACCCCGCCCTCCTTTACACAGTAATCCCACAAGTACCACCACCTCACAAGTACTAACCGATCAACCAAACCCCGAACGACCACATGAACATCCCAGATTGCCACCAATGCCCGACCACACCAACCGACCACAAGTCCAATCGCACGCACCACCCAACCCCGATATCTCAGAACGACCAAACTTATCACCCCTCCCCGACCAAACCAATACCGACCTACCACATGACCCATCGCACCAACCAACCAACCCCGATCACACAGACCTCGACCGCCCCCAAGAGCGCCCCGACTTATCAACCATCCCCGACCACACTAATCCCGACCGACCAAATGACCCATCGCACCAACCGCCCAAAACCGATCACATTGACCTCGACCACCAACCAAAACGCCTCGACTTATCAACCATTCCCGCCCACACTAATACCGACCGACCACATGACCACTCAACACCACCACGAGTCATCGTCACTCGTTCCAAGAACAACCTCCATAAACCAATTCAAAAACTTAACCTCACCGCCCAGCTTCAGAAACAAACCCTCGAACCCACCACCATTACCCAAGCCCTCAAGGACCCTGAGTGGCGCCAAGCTCTGTCGGAGGAGTATAATGCTCTACTTCGCAATGGGACATGGGAATTAGTGCCACCCCGTCCCGACCAAAACCTGGTCGGCTGTAAGTGGATCTTTCGCACCAAATTTAAAGCTAATGGTTCTGTTGACAGGTACAAAGCACGATTAGTTGCCAAAGGCTTCCATCAACGTCCTGGCATTGATTATTATGAAACCTTCAGTCCTGTCATCAAGCCGACCACCGTTCGGATTGTTCTCAGCCTTGCGGTTAGTCAAGGATGGTCTCTCCGACAACTTGACATCAATAATGCCTTTCTTCAAGGCACTCTCACTGAAGATGTTTTTATGTCACAACCTTCGGGCTTCATAGATCGCGATCATCCTCATCACGTCTGCAAACTTCGCAAGGCCATCTACGGCCTCAAATAGGCCCCTCGAGCATGGTACCAAGAACTACGCCAATTTCTTCTACAATCCGAGTTCACCAACTCACAAGCCGACACCTCACTGTTCATCTTCAACAACCGCCACACTACACTATACCTCTTAGTCTATGTCGACGACATCATCATTACAGGTAATAATGTTCAAGCTGTCCAACGATTCATTGACAAACTCTCTCAGCGCTTCTCTCTTAAAGATCTTGGCCAGCTTGCTTATTTCATTGGGATAGAGGTTACTGCCCACAACGATGATCTTTTCCTCAGTCAACGCAAGTATATTGCCGATCTGCTTACCAGAACCCACATGACTGATGCCAAGCCAGCTACGACACCTCTTGCAACAAACCCGGTACTCACTTTACATTCCGGATCTCCTTTACATGATCCAACCGAGTACAGAAATATTGTCGGCAGCCTCCAGTATCTCTCTCTCACTCGACCAGATATTACATATACTGTGAACAAACTCTCTCAGTTTATGCATCAACCTACCAGTGACCATTGGAATGCCGTCAAGCGTCTACTGCGATATCTTTGTGGCACTCTGGACCATGGCATATTTCTCCGTCGCCACTCATCTCTAGCACTTCATGCCTTTTCCGATGTTGATTGGGCTGGTAACAAGGACGATTTCACCTGCACTGGTGCTTACATAGTATACCTGGGTCACAACCCTATTTCCTGGAGCTCCAAGAAACAACGCACGGTTGCACGCTCGTCCACTGAGGCTGAGTACCGATCAGTAGCCTCCACGGTTGCTGAAATTAGATGGATTTATGCTCTACTTACCGAGCTCGGTGTCACTCTTTCTCTCCGACCAGTCATCTACTGTGACAATGTTGGGGCAACCAATTTATGCTCCAATCCTATTTTCCACTCACATATGAAACACGTGGCTCTAGACTACCACTTCATCCGGGAACAAGTTCAAAATGGTCTACTACGGGTCTCACACATCTCTGGAGCTGATCAACTAGCAGACGCCCTAACCAAACCTCTCGCTCGCTCTCCTTTCAACACACTCAAATCCAAGATCGGACTTTCTCCAAGACCGTCCATCTTGCGGGGGCATGATAAGATTACACCATCAAGATGAAGGGAGAAAATCAAGGGATCTTAATTTTGAAATAGTTTTAATTATGTCATTTATCTAGTAGTTAATCCATTCCTTTTATAGTAATCTCTTTCCTATTTTAAATCTCAAACAATGTGTATATATAGAATTCAATGTCATTGTGAATAATAAGAGAGAAATATATTATTCAACTTGTCATCGCTTCAGGTAGGAGAGTTACAAATTCAAAGAAGAGAGAAAATGCAAAAATAAATTGCCACGCCAACTCATTCTCTTCATTCCATTGTCGAAATTAGCCTAAAAGTAGAATAATTCTCTAGTACCATAATTATATGAGTGACATATAAAATCGGTCCTGACCAAATTCAACTACGATTTTTAAGAAAAAAATAAGTTGGGACAATATTGAGAATGAGGTAGATCTGATTACCGGTTCGGTTCGGTTTCTACACTTGTGGAACTGAAATCGAACCGGATCATTCCGGTTCGGTGAGAATCGAAATCAGACTGGACGATTTCAGTTTTTTTTTAATAAATTAAAAATTCATTTTAGAAAATAGAAATGAGATATTATTAATATTATAAAATATAAATAATGAAAAAATTATTACATTAAATTAAAAACGTAAATTAAAAATAAAATAGCTTGAACTTAAATTTATACAACTTAAACTGCCTACGTATTCTCTTGGGGTGGGATGAATCAAAACTCACGTAATTTCATTACATTTTTTAGATAGTTAACATCATTATAATTATTTACTCATAATCATTATTTGTTCATGCTGTTGATCCTTCAGCTCACGTTTGGCTTGCAGTTGCAAATGTGTTTTCGAACAAGTCTTCAAAATCATCAGAGGTATCTTCTTATTACTTTAGATCATCTCTGATCCAATCATCGACACATATAATTGCTTCTAGGTACTTAGATGTAATGAAAACTGTCTCGCTTTCAAAATATTATCTCATAAGCTAAATATTTGTTCAACCGTAACTGTGAAAATATGTATTGTCAGCACCTCTTTAATAATAATCGATAAAATATGATAGACATATTGATGTCGGTTCCACCAGTCAATCACTTTAAAAATTTTACCTACAAAAATTTCAACAGGAAACTTGAAATTTATTGATAAATAATTATCTCATTCTCGGTAATTAGTCATGATTTCCTTGTGTTTTCTATTTCGTTGTAGTAACCAACGATCACTTATGCTAAGTCTTGAATTTGGTACGAGTTGAATACTAGATTGAGCTACTGATTGCAAGTTGTAACTAGTGACATAATCATTAAATAATCTTATTAAATCATTTTTTACTCCATCTATTATTTTTCTGACATTAATTTAATCATCTATTCCTAAAAATTCATAGTAAATTTGTAAGCCACTATTCAAATCTTCTAGTTTTAATTTAAGATTAAAAAACTATTGAAATAAGATAATGTTGAATTTCGTCACAAATTCATTCGTCACACAAAACAATCGGCAATCAAGAACGTAAGATTTTTATCGTGGTTCGCCGGAAAATTCCCGACTACATCCACGTTGAACTCCGGAACAAGGAGCTCGCTGCACTAATCAATTTCAAGTTTACTCAAGAATCTTGAATCCGTTTACAAACAATAATTCCCCAAATCACTCAATAAACCCTAATCTCTAAAAGTGTCAATCTCTCAAATTCCCTATTGAAGATTACACTAACTTAGACTAGGAACAAGACTTAACACTTAGCCAAAAATAGGAGAAAATATGTGTAAAACAATTACCAAAAAACTTAACTTCTCAACCTAAGCACCCTTTATATATGATGAGCAAATTGATGTAATTGGGACAACGGCAAGGATTGCGCCACGTGTCCCTTATCCAACGGCTGAATAAAGGCTTCACATTTTACAATCTCCACCTTGAAGCCAAACAACATCCATCACTCCCAATCATACACAAGAACACATTAAGGCCAAGATAGCACATCAAACCCACCTACTTCCATCATCGTTCATGTCGGCTGCAAGGTCAGCCAACCCCCACATGCAACAGCTTCATGCAGTGGGAGAGTTTGGTAGCAGTCACAATTTTTATCCCCATGTCAGATGAGTTATCTTCAGTTGGGACCTTCTAAATCTCAATCTTACCGCTTGAGATGATTTCCCGCACAAAATGATACTTCACATCCACATGCTTGGTTTCTCTCATGATGTACTGGATTCTTGCTCAAATGTATTGCACTCTGACTGTCAGAATACACAACTGTCTTACTCTGCAGCTGTTGTATTTCGGTTAAGATACCCTGAAGCCAAATGGCTTCCTTGAACACATCAGTTATGGCTATATATTCCGCTTCGGTAGTTGAGAGTGTAACCAACGATTACAGGCTTGACTTCCAGCTTATGCAATTTCCACCAAGTGTGAAATAGTAAGCTGTAGTTGACTTTCTCGAGTCTCTGTCACCTGTAAAATCAGAATCAACATACCCTACCAAGTCTAAAGCGTTAGATTTTTTAAAACATAAGCCATAATCAACAGTTGTATTTATGTATCTTAACAACCACTGCAAAGCACTCCAGTGTGCTCCACCTGGATTAGACAAAACCTACACCAAGATACAGCATAGACATCACACATACGACAATCAGGATAAGAGGATAATACACTCATGGTTTTTTATTTTGCATTACTTAGAATTACAGAACCTATGCATTTGCATAAGGTACATTTTCCATTTTTATTATCTCGGACCTATTAGCAGGCTTTGTGATTTAGACAAAATAAAATGACTCGTAAGAGGCTGACTGACAGGTTTACAGTCACTTACCCCAAATCTAGATGCTACTGTAGGCATTGCATTTTTGCATGTGAAACCCGATGATGAGTCTCATTTGGAGGCACTACCTTTTGAGTCATGAAAACCGCGGGAAACGGATATCGGAAGGGGAAATTCAGAAATAAACAAGGTTCACTGTTTTCGTTCGTGCTGCGTTCGTGTTTACGTTCGAACGTCAAACGGATTGCGGGCGTTCGTGCCGCGTTCGAAGAAGCGTTCGAACGGTGTCAGTAAATCTGGTTTTGCTGCTAGCCTCTCATCCAGCCCAATTAGCCCCCAAAGCCCATAAAACACATCCCAACTTAAATAAATAAATATAATTAAAATATTAACTAAATAATATAATAATTAAATTAGTTAAATGATTAAATAAAACATATACCAAACATAAAATAAACAATTACCAACTTAAACTAAAATCATGCCTAAAATAAACAAATCACACACTAAATCAAAATATAATCATGCCTAATTAAAATCAATCAACCAATTATATTCCCAATCTAATAAGATTATTCCCAAACTTAAAATATTGTATTCCTAAACCAAGCCAATCAAATATTCAACCTTCCCTATCTAGCCAAGATTTGTCCCCCCTCAATCTTTGACTTCCCTTAACCAAACCAATCAAATCCTTTGACTTCCCTTAACAAAACCAAATCATATCCTAATTAAATGTAAAAATCCTTTCCCTTGTCAACCTTCACCCTTCTCTATATAAAGAACCCTTCACCAAACCTTTTGCCCCTAGTTAGAAACACACAAGTTAGAGAGAAGAAAAGACACACCACCCAAGACACAACCAAAGACACCCAAGAAAACCAAAAACCAAAACAGAAAAAGAGAAATACAGAGAGAACAGCAGTAAAACAGAGTTAAAACAGTGGCTTGAGCAGCGAAACAGCGAGGGGAAACGTAAATCAGTGAACCAGAAAAGTTGCGGAGCTTTATCCCTTCCGACCTCCGCGAAACGCAAGTCCGAGGACAATCAAAAGGTTAGACCTGAGGGTATTCTTCACACTTATTCCTATTTAAGTTCTATTCATTTATCTCGATTATATTTTCTGCATTTGTTGTATTTGTCGCATATACGATGTTTGTTGTGAATTTTGGATGAAAGGCATGCCGCCTCTTGTGGTATATAGGATGGAAACCCGGACGTAAATTTCATAGCCGATTCCGAATGGACGGTAGTATGATATGTACTCGGGCCACAATTCCACGTATCACTTGAGTAAACGGCATGTTCATTTGTTTAATTTTGAGTTGTTTAATTATTCCGCCATTTAATTTTCTGCATGTTATTTATTTATGTAATGATGAGAAAAGCGCATGGGCTTAGTAAGTGCGATGAAAGGTCCTCTAATTGAAGAGGTTAAAATCCTTTACCACGATGCTTCGCCGCGCCAAGTATCTTTGCGTTTATTTCTGTCTTTATTTTATGCATATTATATGTTCATTGCGCATGGGCTTAGTAAATCGGATTAAAGGCACTCCGCTTCACGGGGATAAGATCTTTATCACGATGCTTCGCCGCGCTGGATGACGTATATACGATTGGACGTGAGATGTGTTCAATCGGATATACAAGGTCCGATAACTCGTCTTTGTTATTATGCCTTTACTTTTATTGTATGTTCATCGCGCATGGGCTTAGTAAGTCGGATTAAAGGCACTCCGTTTCACGGGGATAAGATCCTTACCACGATACTTCGCCGCGCCCCTTTTGCTTTCATGTATCGCGTCCCATTTCATGCATCAGGTCCGTCACCGTTCGAACGCGTTTACGAACGCAACTCGAACGCGCATACATTTTGCCTTGTCATGCATCAGGTCTCATTTCCGTTCGAACGCGTTTACGAACGCTACTCGAACGCGAGCATTCTGCCTCATTTCTGTTCGAACGCGTTTACGAACGCTACTCGAACGCGAGTATTCTGTCTCATTTCCGTTCGAACGCGTTTACGAACGCTACTCGAACGCGAGTATTCTGTCTCATTTCCGTTCGAACGCGTTTACGAACGCTACTCGAACGCGAGCATTCTGTTTCATTTCCGTTCGAACGCGTTTACGAACGCTACTCGAACGCGAGCATTCTGTTTCATTTCCGTTCGAACGCGTTTACGAACGCTACACGAACGCACACACACTGAACTGAGTCCGTCATATTGTGTTCATGCCTAATTGCCTCTTGGTTGATCTTTCTTATGTGAGTATGTTAATGTATTACAATTCATATGTTTATGTCATGATAACATTTGAGTATTGTTCCTTGCGGTATATCGGATGGAAACCCAGACGTAAATTCGTAGCCGATTCCGAATGGACGGTAGTGCGGTCTGTACTTGGGATACAATTCCACGTACCGCTTGGAAAAGTATTCACATGCATATTTGCATTTATGTTTACATGAATGATTAAATTCTTGTGATGTCCATATGTGTGCTTGTAGGGTTAATATGTGTGCTTGTGTTCTCTTGGATGTGATATGCAAATAAAGCTATATGTTCGTTGCTATCTTGATATATGTGAAGCATGTAATTTCAAGTATGAAATATATGTGAAATGCGTACATAAGTTTTACTTTTAAGCATGCGAATTTAGGATTGTGGTGCACTTGGAAATATATGTCATAGGCTTGGTTAGATTATTGCATAAATCTTTACATTACAAGTGGCATAAGTAAGGGACCATTCCGAACCCAATGGTTTGAGGTCTTCCCTTGCGAGGGGTGAGTGCGGCCTTAAATCTTTGTCCCGGTTCACACCGGGTGGCGACTCCATCACTCTCCGGTTTAGTCCTCCGTTGGCTACTCCGTACTCCCAACTAGGCCCCCGAGCCTAGAACAGCATGCGTCGCCCAGTTTCTGTTGTCTACAGCTACCTTTTGCAAATATGTGGACTGATGTATTTTAAGACAATTCTTACCTCTATCTCTATCAATGGCCATACCTAGGATTCTCTTTGCACTACCTAGGTCTTTCATGTCAAACTCACTATTCAACTGTTTCTTAAGATTGTTAATAGCATTAATTGATTCAGAGATTAGAAGCATGTCATCAACATACAATAACAAATACACAAGACATTTTTCATCAAGCATGAAATAGAAGCAACTATCATATTTACTCCTTATGAATCCAATAATAAGCACAAATATATCAAATCTTTTATACCATTGCCTAGGTGACTGTTTAAGACCATATAATGATTTATTAAGCAGACAAACATACTCAGGATGGTTTTTATCAATGAAACCCGCAGGCTGAGACATGTAAATTTTCTCTTCTAATTCTCCATGTAGAAAAGCAGTTTTTACATCTAATTGTTCCAATTCGAGATTATACTACACTACTAGAGCTAACATCATTCTAATAGTTTTAAATTTAACTACATGTGAGAAAATTTCATTATAGTCTACCCCTTCCCGTTGTGTAAATCATTTTGCTACAAGTCTGGCCTTAAACCTAACAGGGTCACTAGACAGTAGTCCTTCTTTGACCTTAAACAACTACTTATACTCAACCGACTTCTGGTTTTTAGGTTTAGGAACTAAAGTCCAAGTTTGGTTTTTCCTAAGAGAAGACATCTCTTCTTCCATGGTCGCTTCCCATTCAAGTTTATGGGTAGACTTTAATGCATTTCCTAAGCTAGCAGGCTCAATTCCATTTATTTCATGACTTGATATTAATGCACAGAAATACAAATCATTAGTTGAGTAATCATACCTGGTAGGAGGCCTTACCTGCCTCATACTTCTGTCTCTTGCTAGTTGATAGTTGGCCAATGTGTCTTGTGGTGTTTCATCATGCTGCTCAGTTTGATCCAGTTGATCTACTGTGTCCTCTTCACTTTGTTCTTGTATATCTGCTACTTCATTTTTGTTTTCCTCCGGGTTATTTCTCCTAGGCTGGGTGTCCTCAGATGTCTCCGTGTCTGACATGTCTCCAACTTGATCAGTGGTCCTTGATGTCCCTGGCTCCACCTGCATCTGAGCTCCACCTGCAAGATCAAAATCTGCTAGATCCTTTTCTAAGGCACCTGCATTCTTGTTAGTAGATTTACATGGAAAACAAAGTTTATTGAATATAACATCCCGACTAACTATGATTTTGACTTCAGGTGACTCCCTTTCCCATAACCTATACCCTTTTGTCCCTTCTTGATATCCTAGGAAAATACACTTGATAGACCTCGGTTCAAGTTTACCTATGGACTGGTGAGCATAAGCTTCACATCCAAACACTCTAAGGTGGGCAAGCTTCTGAGCCCTACCAGACCAGATTTCTTACGGGGTCTTAAACTGAACGGAACTATTAGGGCTAAGGTTAACCAAATGAGTAGCAGTATTGAGGGCCTCACCCCAAAAAGGCCTCGGAAGTTCGGAAGAAAATAAAAGACATCTGATCTTTTCTAATAGGGTTCTATTCATTCTCTCCGCAACTCCATTCTGTTGAAGGGTGTGTCTCATAGTCCTATGTATCAGGATACCCTCACTAGTACAGTATTGATCAAACTCAGTATTACAAAATTCTAGGCCATTATCAGTTCTCAAGACTTTCACTTTGTTACTAGTTTGATTTTCTACTAACACTTTCCATTCTTTAAATTTAGTCAAAGTTTCATCCTTTGATTTTAGTAAGAATGTTCATACCTTCATACTGTAGTCATCAACAATAGAGAGAAAATATTCTTACCCTCATGTGTCTGGACCTTTGCTGGTCCCCATAGATCACAATGTAGATACTCCAGACTCGCTTTTGACAAGTGAATTCCAGTTGGGAAGCTCTGTCTGTGCTGTTTGCCCAACACACAAATCTCACAAAACTCAAGTGGATTCAATTGGTCCTTTCCAAATTGTCCCTGCTTGCTGCGTACCTGCATTCCTTTCTGGCCTATATGGCCAAGCCTCAAGTGTTATATATTAGTCATATCAAGATTAGAAGTTAGAGCAGAAATGGGTTTTTTTCGAGAATACATGTTGGCCATTTAGAACATACAATCTGTTTCTTTATATACCAGTTAGGATCAGTTTTTTACCCTTAGATATGTGCATGTTCCCTTGGTGGGCTTTATATGTAAAACCTAATTCATCTAGAGTTCCTAGTGATATTAGGTTTCGTTTCAAGTCAGGTACATATCTAACGTTAGTAAGTATCCTAACTTTACCATCATGAAGTTTAAGTGTTATGTCCCCAACTCTCTGTATCCTACAAGTATTGTCATTACCCATATACACAGTCCCTTGGTCAGAATTTCTAAAGTTGACAAACCAGTCCCTATACGGACTCATGTGAAAGGAACACCCGGAGTCCAAAATTCATTCTCTACTAATGTGATCACAAGACACAGTCAATGCCTCAGATAGGCACATCGACCCTTTTTCGGCAGCCACAGTAGCGCTGCCTTCATTTTTCTGTTCCCTAATGAACTTATAACAATTCCTTTTAAGGTGTCTCATCTTTCCACAATGATAGCACTTGTTGCCACTATTCTTATTCTTATTCTTATCCTGTTTGTTTTTTTTCTTCCCTTTAGGTTCTTGGTTATTAGTCTGATGATTATTCGGACCATTATATTTCCTTTCATTTTTTCCTTTCACGAATAAGTTCACTCCACCTCTCCTACTGGTTCTAAGTTCTAACTCTCTAGCCCTTATACCAGATATCACCAAGTCTAGCCTAGGTACAACTCATGTGTACTGTAGAGAGTTCTTAACGACACTATATTCTTCAGGCAGTGCATTTAATAGAATCATAGCTTCGCTAGAGTCTCCTAGGACTTGGTCAGTTCCTTTAGGATTTGAGTCATTTTCGTGAATTCATCCAAATTATCATCTATCGACTTAATTGTGTCCATTTTGTAATTAAACAAATTTCCTTTTAAGAACACTAAATTTGGAGCAGAAACAACAGAATAAAGAGATTCGAGTTTACCCCATAGTTGAATGGTCGTATCTATTCCATCAACCTTTTTGATGACTGAGTCTCCCAAGTGGATGAAGATCAAGTTGTAAGCCTCTTCCAGGATTTCTTATTTCGTGTCATTTTCCATCTTTGGCCATTTTTCTGGATCGGGTTCCAATGCTAGGGCCACTTTATGATGGGATAGCAAAACCCTCATTTTTTTCTTCCAAGTGGTGAAATCCCCTTTTTCGTCAAATATTCCAATGTCGAGTCTCATAGTCGATATTTCTATTTCCTTTGACCCAGACACTTAATCAGCAACTCAGAGTCTTGCTCACCCAAGTAGCAATTGGCAACACAGTGTCTAACTTCCCAAACACCAATCGGCAACACTCAATCTTTTAATTTGTAACAACCAAACAATGATCGGCAACTCTCAATTTTTCAATTTGGCAACACAAGGTCTTAATTTCCCAAACTGCAGTTGCTAAGAACAGTACACACACCCCTGCAACTCAGAAATTGTTCGGTCACAACAGACTTTCGAACCAGCTTCAACAGATCTCAAATTAGCAACTCAATTTCCTGATTTCGACAGGACAATGCTTGGGCAGTTTCAGCCCCTCAATTTATGCCAATACAAGTTCTTGATCAGTCACCCCAAACAACAACTGGCAGTCTCAGGTCTTGGTTTGCTTCAATCGGCGACTCCTGACCTTGCCACGGTTATGACCAGACTACACACCCTGCAACCCAAAGCTGGTTATGTCACATGGACTTACGTCGGCAGTTACCGACACACTCGACAATTAGGAAAGATTATACTTCTTTCTTGATCGGCAACAGATCGGGTCTTATCTTGGTGACCCGAATCGGCAGTAGCAGAGATCTTGAATTTTCTACTTGGCAACTTAGTCTTTGATTTGGTCACGGCAGCGGCTTAGTCATCTGTTTGCGGCAGCCTTCTATAGTCGGAATCTTGATTCTTGTTCTGTGATCTTGCTTTCGTCGCCTGTGTTGGCTGTGGTCTTCAAGATTTTTACTTTCGTCTTCTGGTTTGGCTGTGGTCTTCAAGATTTGTGCTTTCGTCTTCTGGTTTGGCTGTGGTCTTCAAGATTTGTGCTTTTGTCTTCTGGTTTGTCTGTGTTTTTTGGCTGAGCAGTTTGATTTTTGACAGACCTTCAAATTGAACAATTTTTGTTGCCCTTCGTCTCTGAGTTTTTGGCTGTGTTATTCGATTAATTGTTTTAAGGTTTCTCCTTCACCGAATGAAGAAGGGCTCAGTCTTGGGCTTTGATCTTCAGTCAACTAATAATATTCCTTCGGCCCACTGGATTTTTCACATATAAAGTTCTGACACCACTGTTGAATTTCGTCACAAATTCGTTCGTCACACAAAATAATCGGCAATCAAGAACGCAAGATTTTTACTGTGGTTCGCCGGAAAATTCCTGACTACATCCACGTTGAACTCCGGAACAAGGAGCTCGCTGCACTAATCAATTTCAAGATTACTCAAGAATCTTGAATCCGTTTACAAACAATAATTTCCCCAAATCACTCAATAAACCCTAATCTCTAAAAGTGTCAATCTCTCAAATTCCCAATTGAAGATTACACTAACTTGGACTAGGAACAAGACTTAACACTTAGCCAAAAATAGGAGAAAATATTTGTAAAACAATTAACCAAAAAACTTAACTAATTCTCAACCTAAGCACCTTTTATATATTATGAGCAAATTGATGTAATTAGGATAACGGCAAGGATTGTGCCACATGTCCCTTATCCAACGGCTGAATAAAGACTTCACATTTTACAGATAAAGTAATTGAATGTCTTCAAAACAAGTCAATCATTTTCTCTTCATTATAGTAATAACTTCAACGAAAACTATATCTTTAACATTTGAACTTTCAATATGTATAAATATGTATTTGTAGAGTACCAACAATATTCAAACATTCAATAAGAAATAAATTTGTTGTTGGATAATAAACACTACTAAAAATATTTTTTACGTCATTAAAAACTTTAAAAATATCTAAAATTATTTGACAAATATCTCATTGACTAGGAAATGTGTTATTTTTTTACTATATTGGGAAAAAAACTACATAAGACATCTTTGTAAGCAAAAACTTGAGTTAAAAGAAAATAAATTAAATTCCAATGAGTTGGAACATCTCGTGAAATTTTATCGATTTAACATTATTTAATTTACAAAATTTAGTTCATTCTTTCCTAACATTAGAATATGACCAAATACATTAATTGTAATCTTAATATGATTAATATGAATTTTTAATTCAGTCAAACCATCTTAATCATTTAAATTAAATGCATGACATGTGCAACGAACAAGAAAAAATTAATCCCCCAAATTTGATTATCATATTTTTTTTTAATTCTCTAATTGATGCAGTATTTGCAGATACATTGTCAAAAATAATTGTTAAAAATTTATCTAATAAATCATATTTATCAAAAATTACCCTAATTATTTTATAAATATTATGGGCAGTATGTTACTCATAAAAAATCTAAATACAGTATGTCATTTTTACATGTTTCATGATGCATCGATCCAATAATAAGTCACACTCATATATGAGTGTGTTTGCCAATGGTCACTCCAAATATCATAACAAATAGAAATATGACATTTAATATCTTTAGATAATTTATTTAAAATAATTTTATCATCTTTGTATAATTTAAAAATTTACCGTTTTGTTGTATTTTTAAGCATTTTACATGCAGCATGATTTAAAGCATTTCAGCATTAATTAATAAAAGTAATTTTTTCATCAAAACTTAAAGAAAAATGTGCAATATAAGTAAATTTAGCAAATTCTTATCTATTTTTAGCATCATAATAATTAAATAAATCTAAAGAACTTGTACTACTAGAGGAAATGTACCTGTCTATTTGAGTTTGTGTTGTATCAAGTCTGATTTCAGTGGTATGGTGTCTATCCAAGTGCTTGTTCATATTGCCATAATCGTCAGTAAATTTGTAAGATATACCACAATAGTTGCTTATTGTTCTTGAAGCTTCATTTTCAGTCTCAACAATATGAAAATAAATTTTGAAAATATCAGAAAAGCGAGACTTAACTTCTCTTCTTCGTGTACCGATATTTTGGCTACTCTATTGGGTGGAGATATTAGACATGATATTCTCAGATGAGCTTGTCATTTTTTTTTGTTAATATTGAAGAATTACAAAATTAAATTCATTGGAGAATTGAAAATATGAAAGAATTGGAATGAGAGAATCGAACAAAATTGAGAATGGGAGAATTATTGGTGTCTAGACAAATGAATTATAACCCATATTTATAGTTTATTTGGTTAAATTTTTGATGCATAAATTGTTCATAAAAGTAGTTGTTTTATTACTCTTATTGAAGATAATTATATATATATATATATGACAGGGAGCCAAAAACCAATGGTTATTAGCGGTTGGAAGGCCAACGACTAATAGCCGTTGGTAAACAGTTCCAACTGGAATCGTTACGATTTCAGTTGGAACCGTGGAACCTTATGGTTCCCTTGAACCATAAAGTTCCGGTACAGCTCCTATAACCGAAAGGTTCCAATGGTCCTGGTTTCATTCCGATTCTGGTTTCGATTATAAGAATTGAAATCGGAAGAAATTAGAGTCGTCGATTCCTTCCGGTTCGGTTTCGATTTCGAACAGGAACCGTGATCGAGTCTAGTTGGAGGCTTATTGGATTATAAAAAACTAGTAAAGAAATGAGTGAATTGGGGCCTTATGGATTTCAAGATATTGATATTATATTTAGGGTTATGCCTTTGTCGATGTCATTATTAATAAGTATATGATATGTAGTATTATATTAAATATAATCATTTTTATTTAGTTATTTTTACTAGTTTAGCACTTTTGATAAATTATTATTAAGTTGCAGTATGGGCTATTAATATTGCTATATAATAGAATTTTTTTTCTACACTTGGACAAGTAAAAGAAAAATGATAAAAACACTAAACATGAAAAATAAAAATAGCCCTCAAAAGTAAGGATAGTAAAATTCGGATCCGAAAATTATCTAGATCCGGATTCGGGTATACTCAATGCGGATCCGGGTATACCCATAACAATATTGTTCTGCTGTTAATTTTATTCCTATTTAATTTTCATTTAATCTCGATATTATTTTTTTAGAAAAGTTCTCTGTATCATTTCTCCAAACAAAAAAGGCCTCATGGGAAGTATTTTTGGTTTGGTGTCAAATCGCACGTGCGTAGACAGAGTGGCTATGATGCTATTCCTAAATCAACGACCGCAATTTAATCGCAGCAAAACGCAATCATGATTCATGCTTCCTCGATCCTGCAAAATTCTCAGAGTTTTTGCGGATCCAATGGCCCAGATCACATGTATCCATTTGATTGTCACTGGCCCACATTCCCGTCTCTGAGGACCACCACACATTATTATTTTCTCAATGAAATGGTTGGTTGGTATCCAACGTTTATCCAAATGACTCGTTTTGTATATTTTCCCACTCGCCATTAAAAGTAAGTGTACTACACGCTCCAAAACTTGAAAACATGGGGAGGCAAAAATTGTTGCCCGACCGGACCGTTTCCGCCGGTCAACAGTTTTTTACACTATTTCTTCAATTATTTTTGAAATTTTATGAATTTTATTTTATTTTTTGAAAATAACACTTTTAGAAATATAATCATTAACTTTTACGGTTTTAGAAAATATAAACTTAAGTCCATGTTGATAAATTATTTTTTAATAATTGAGTAACTTTTCATTTTATTTTAAAACAAATTTTTTTACTATATTTGAATATTTATATGATAATAATCAAGTCATTTAACACTAATTATATGAAAAATAACTCAAAATTAATGAAAAATATTTAACAATAAGAATTAAAATTTATATTTTCAAAACTATAAAGATTAAAATATCCTCATTATATATCTCATTTTCATATATTTCTTAGATCGCATTTCTCTCATGTTTTATATATCATAAATTAATTTGATGACACTCAAAATAATTAAATAACAAGAGAAGAGCAAAAAATAATAATGACATATATAATTCTTATTAAATTGAAAGTTAGCTAGATATAGAGCTCTTTTATGCAACTGATCACCCATCAAAGACTACAAAAGACCAAATTTGTCTTAACCTTATGATATCAAAGACTTTCAATGTAGGATTATAGCATTAGGTTTGAATTGACTTGCTATGAATGAGTCCAATTATTTTTTTCCCCTATTAAGATTAGGGCTTGGACCTCAACTTAAAATGTGGTTAAGAAATTTTAAGACAATGGTTCAATAACTTGTATAAAGGTTTAAGTTTCTTTACCAAACTTCAAATTTGGTGGGTTATGTTTCATAATACTTGGTCAAAAAATGAAATTCAAGTCATCCTTATAGGGTCAAAAAGGAAAAAAAAAAAGTTGAGTTTTGTTGGCCGGCTACAGCTATTTTACATTAGAAAGAAGAAATGATTGATTTTGTATATTTTTTTAAAAAAAATTATTTTCCAATTGAAATTAATTTTTTTAGAATAATATTATCAATTAAAACGATTACAGTTAAATGAGAACAAATATGACTTTTATTTTAAACGAACTATTAGTTTTTTTTTTTTTTTTTTGAAGTTTTGAAAATTAATTAATTTAGAAAAAAATATTAGTGAAACTTTTATAATCATTTATCAATACACAGATTAAATTAAATCACAAAATGCATATTAGAGTTACTACTCAGAAAACACATTGAATGTTTCTATTGGAATGCGCCAGACACGTACCATTGAGAAAAAGTTAACCTATAATCAAATAAAAAAAAAATCATTTTCTCATTATTTCAGATCGAATATATGAATTTTTTAACGTCATAATATTTTATTTGAGATCATTGATTCATCAAGTTTAATAAAATTTCCATCTTTTTATATAGTTTTTATGCATGTCAACTTAAATATTCCCCTTTCTCGGTAGGCATATGACAACATCATTTACTCTCATTTTTTCACTGGATCACTTAAAAACCTACATCCGATTTGTCAAAATCATGTGAGGCTTGTTTTTCCCATATTCTCATCAATTGTTGCTACCCCTAATTTTTTTTCCTAATTACTTCATTTTTAATTCAATCCTTTCTAATTTACTCACACATCTATCCGATCATTTTCATTTCAGCTTTTGGACATATTGATGCTTTATTGTCCAACATTTTATTTCATAGAGCATTTCATGTCTCACGACGGTCCTATAAAATTTTTCTTTTAGTTTGAAAAGGATGTTGTGATTGTATAAGACCCCAAATACACATTTCCATTTTTCCAACCTGGTTGAATTTTATGCGTAATATCTTGATTGACTTCTCCATAATTTTGGAAGATGGACCCAAAATACTTAAAACACTGGCTACTTGAAATGTCAATAATCTTAAATTTTTTTAAAAAACAAAACAAAAGAAAATCCTTGGAAAATTTTATAAAATAAGATCACTCTTATTAAAAAATAAAATAAAACATTAATAATAATAATAAATAAGAAACATGAGTTTTACCAAACCTAACTGTTTTGCTGTCCAAAATAATCTTCCCATTAAAGTAATGTTAGTTGAAGTTGCTCACATTGAGTGAGAAAGTGGCCAACTGTCCCTCTCTGTTTCTCTCTCTATGATTATAATTTTTTTTTTTACTTAATTGTTTTAGACTCAGCACTAAAAGAAAATTAAAAATCCAAAAGGTGGCAAGCAAAGAAGAAAAGATAGTAATTCAAGTCATACAAGTAACATAACACAAACCATATATTCAAAGATTGAGAGATAAAAAGTAAAATAATAAATAATTAAAAGTTGATCCAAGAAAGAAAAAAAGGAATTGGGAATCATGATGTATTGGAAAGGAGAAGAGGGTGGCTGGAGAAACTAAGAAAGCAAATTAAAACAGAAGGAACAGTCTTCTTTGGCTGGCTGGCTGCTCTTTTTTGCTTTTGCTTGTTAACAGTTTTGTGGAAGTTTTGTTTTTTTGAAGAACTGGGAGCTTCCCATGAGGTAATTGGTTTCTGGGTATGTGTTAATTTTGTTGTTTATGATGATTTGTGCTTCTTTTTTCCTTTTGGAGTTGAAAAGGTAAGTTTTTGGGGGTTGTTTTTGGAGATTTTTAGTATTAAATTGCTCTTTCAAAGTGTCAGATGATGTTTCCTTGGTGAATTTTTGTCCTTTGAACTCTTGATTCTGAGGATAATCAACTTTCTTGTACCAAAAAAATGGAAAATTTTGAATGATTACATGCTCTGTATAAGCTAATTTGTTTGTTTACTTTAATATTTTAATTATTATAAAATTGGAATTTTCTCTATCAAGGGTGTTTAACTAGAATAATTCTGCTTTGGCAATTTGTATTTGCTTGTATAATCCTGTAGATCATATTAAAAAAAATTTAAATTAGCTACACACGGTTGATTTTGTCACGTTGAAGAAGGCTTAATCCTTGGTTTCTTGATACAAACTCTGAGTTCAATTAGAAGATTCCTCTGTGTTCTTCTTCTCTTTCTCTCTTATCATTTTTATTTTTTCTGTTTGGTGGTGTTTTGCTTTCGATCCACTTGCAATTCATAGTCTTTGTTGTTGATCAATTCGTATCTTTAGAAATATTTTTGATGAGTTACTTGTAGGAATTTCTTGTTAGGGTTTTTTCAGCTATATTTTGAACACGTCAAGACTTAAGAACCATTGGACAGTAAATCTTCCGAATTATTGTTGCCAATTTTTATTTTTTAACTGGCCGGTTCTTCCAATTTTATGTGATGGATACATGTTCGTGGGGATGCTTTTGCTGAACTGTTGTGTTTGTTATAATATGCAGGTCGAGACAGTAATGCTTGAAATATGGGAAAGAAAGGGATTTGGATTTCGGCAATCAAGAGGGTTTTTACACCTCTCTGCAAGGGGAAACTAACCAATGTAAGTGATATTGTGACTATTTTGTGTTGGAAGCTGTTATAAGGAAAATTGAACTTCCATTGCCATCGAATACTATATTTGCTTTTTCAGATTTTCCTGTCTGCAAGTTTCTAAAAAACAAGAGAAAAAAGAAACAGTCGTAGTTGGTCTTGTGATGTTTAGATGTGCAACTGAAAATGAGTACTCTATTTAGTTACGGTACATGTAAAGCTCTCATGAATGCAAATGGTTCCTGATGGATTGACAGTGCTTCTAGTTTCTAAACTTGGAAATGGCCAAACTCATTACTATTGATGTTATATGGAAAAAGCTATAAAAGTTTTCTGATATAATGAGTTTCTAAAGATATATGATGGACATGTAAATTGTAAACTGCTTGGGATGCACAATTTTGAACTCATTTTGCAGAATAAAGGCTACCAAGTGTCAATTGTGGTTTTGAAGTTGCATCCGTGCTATCGTCAACTGTTGAAATTCACTTGTCTTTGTTGTTTAGTCAAATAAAGTAAAATCATCAAGGACAAAAGTTGATGATGTTTTACATTTTTGCACTTCTTGATTACTTTGCTTTGAGAGGAAAGCGTTCTATATTGTGCTTATAATTGAGAAGCAACGGTACCTCTCTTCTAATCCTAGATCAAATTGCAGGAATCGGATAAGAAAATAACAAAAGAAAGGAAAAGGAGAGGGCTAAGAAAACTAAGGCGTGGAGAGACCAATACATTCATTCCCATCTTCAGAGAGCCGAGCAGTATTGAGAAAATTTTGGGGGATGCTGAAAGAGAGCATAAATTAGTATTCAGGCCTCCAACCCCTCCTGAGCAGCCCAAAACACCACCTTTTGTGGCTCAGAGAGTTGCTTCTCCAAGGGTTCCTTCTCAAAGGATTACCTCTCCGAGGGCAGCTTCTTCCAGGGCTGCTTCTCCGAGGGCAGCTTCTCCCAGGGCAGCTTCTCCCAGGGCTGCCTCTCCAAGGGCCGCCTCTCCTAGGGCAGCCTCTCCAAGGGAAGCTTCTCCTAGGGCAGCCTCTCCTAGGGCAGCGTCTCCAAGGGCAGCGTCTCCAAGGGCTGCATCTCCGAGGGCAGCTTCTCCAAGGGCTGCTTCTCCAAGAGCTGCTTCTCCTCGAATTGTTCAACAACATGGGGAAAGATCAGAACCCACTCTAGGATACCATCATGCTTCCGCTACTAAGATCCAAGCAGCCTATAGAGGCTATACGGTAAGCTTGTAATTTCGATTCTCTTTTGCTTGACGTTGAATGTAAACATTTTATGGGTCGCATTTATGATGCATGAATGGTAGCAATTATAAGTAGCACGATATAACTCATGTATATAACTGTTAGCTATAAGTTAAAAGTGTTCCATAATAGTATTGTGCATATTCTATAGATTATGGAGAAAAGTTGATCCAAAATTGTATGTTTTGCACAATACATAGCTGTTATAAGGTTCTGTCCGGATTATCTGTAGTTTCCAAATGCAGCAACAGCTGTATACTCTTTTGTTGATTAATCAAGATCAGGTTGCTGCTACATTCAACACAGGACAGCAGCTTGCTCTGCATCAATATTGGAATTTAACTCGATAATGTTGAACTTTTTTATATAGGCAAGGAGAAGCTTTAGAGCTTTGAAGGGACTCGTGAGGCTTCAAGGCGTGGTGAAGGGACAGAATGTGAAGCGCCAAACAACGAGTGCCATGAAATACATGCAGCTCTTGGTACGTGTCCAATCTCAGATTCAGTCAAGGAGGATGCAAACGTTAGAGAACCAAGCACGATGTCAAGCTCAATACAAGAAGGATAAGGATACAGAAAGTACCTTAGGCAAATGGACATTTAGCCAGGCAGTAAGTCATCCTATGCTGGATTTTTACCGCATACCAATTTTTTCTGTTAAGGAGCTGAACACACTTTTAAGCAGATAAAGTCATCCCTTTAGGTGCCATCATTCACTCGTCATAGGGAAATTTGATAAAATTTTGCCCCAATGACCTATACGGTGATGGTTCTAGAAACATCTCACATGGACAACTTAATATCCGCTTGCTCAATCAAAAGCACAGCAAACTTTCTGTTCCTTTAAATTGGAGTTGCAGATTTGAGGGACCAATGTATGCCTCGACGTTAATGGGATAGTGTAATCAATGCAAATTGTCTTATGCTTACATCATGGGTCCATGTTAAACATAAACTTTTCCTTTCAACAATATAGCTGCATATCTACCAAGTGGACTTAGGCTTACACCCATAGATCAAGAATCATATTTCTGTTATCGGTATCCGGGACCATAAGCACTTAATAAACTCAATGCCTTTGTTGGTTTAAAAACTTTTCATTCATTCATATATATATTTTCTAAGCAAGATAACTCTAATTGTCGGAAATACTGGTATAGTCTGATGCAGGAAACGATGAAGATTGGGATGCAAGCGTGCTAACAAAAGAAGAGATGGAGGCAAGGCTGCAGAGAAAGGTAGAGGCAGTTATCAAGAGAGAGAGATCCAAGGCATATTCCCACCAGGTACTTTATTTATTTTAACTTTATGTTTGGCCCATCAAAGACAGGAAAAGTTCCCTTTTAAATGGCCACGTTTTTTCGGGTCTTAAATATTTCTCCTTTCTTGTTTCTGATTTCCAATTCTTTATTCCTGCATTCACATAACAAGGATTATTCGCATATTCAGAATCTTTATTCTGAGGTTTAGAGGCTCACGATTTATCTTATCCCAAATGATACTGATCAAACAATATTGCATCTTTTTATTATTACATCATGTCATTGTAGATCGATTCTATAATGTTGTATAATTTTATTACTCATTGTCCAAAATCAATGAGCTCGAGTCTCATAACTAGCTGGTCATAATTAATATCACTTGACATGGGGCACATATATGCCAAAACAAGCCATAGAGCACAGAAAATGAATTTTTTTTGAACCTATGCAGATTGCAGAGTTTAACACTTGTTTTTTATCATTGTTTTTGGCCAACAGTTGCGGAAATCCACGCCAAAATCAGCTCAAACATCTGTAGCAGATCTCAGATTTGGTGGATTCCCACGGTGGTGGAACTGGTTAGAACGTCAACTGCCTGCCGCTAATACTCCTGAAACCCCATCCATGAAGAATTTCCATCTTACACCACCAAGGCCAATCAAGGCTAGCCCGCTTGCACAGTCTAGCAATCACAAGCAACACAGGTTCGAGTTCAGTAACATGGATACTCCCACACCAAAATCTACAAAATCATCCATACCCACAACACCACGACCTGCTCGAAGTCCAGCTTCTATTAAAATCCCACGAGGCAGTCCAAGCTTGTCAAAATACGCGAGAGCAAGAGCTAGTGGAGCTGCTTCTCCTTTCGACTTGCCATTAAAGGACGATGATAGCCTCACAAGTTGCCCGCCTTTTTCAGTTCCGAACTACATGACGCCAACCTTTTCCGCAAAAGCAAAAGTGAGAGCTAACAGTAATCCTAAGGAGAGGTTTCCAGGGACTCCAAGCAGCAGTGAATCACAAAGAAGGCTTTCTTTCCCTATGACACGAGGCACTGGCTCATTCAAATGGAATAATAATAATAATAAAGGTTCATTGTTCTCTTCTGCTAGCAAGGATTCCAAATCTCCAAGGGTTTTAGACAAGAATCAATCTCTACATTCTATAGGAAACTTGAGTGTGGATTCAACTGTTTCTATGCCGGCTGCCGTCGGCCGGAAGCCGTTTAATCGATTTGTGTGATTTTTTTTCATAATTTTTAACTTTTTTTTTCCTTTGATTTCTTGGTGTTATTTGATTGAGTGTATGGTGTGATATATATATTGAGTTATTATTTAAAAAATATATTTTGTATGATAATAAATAAACATAGGAATGGTGTAATAGGATTGCTGTTTCTTTTCAATATATGATGATAGTTATTATTATTTTTTTTTGGAAACTTTATATATATATATATATATATATATATATATAATCTTTTTAAAACTGCAGGAACTAAAATATAGTTATGACAATTTATAAATAATTGGATGTCATTAATCTTATGATGGTGTAATTTAAATATGAAAGAAAGATGTGCAGTATAAGAGTACGTCGTCTATTAATATTTTATTATATATATGTATTAAATTCAAAATTAATCAATAATAAAAATAAAAAAGTATTAATTAACACGTATTATACTTTCATTAACGGAGTATATTAAATCTTCCTAATAAAAACTTGAGATCCAAAGATATCAAATGACAAATATTATTATTTCATTGGAAAAATCAGATATTTGCATGAATATTACTCCACGTGTATGGCTGCCAAATCCTGAAAGCAAACAAAAGATTCAGAGAAATAAATACTGGAGAAGAAACTTGGGGAATGAATGCTTCTTGTTCATAATAAAATTAAATTAAATTACAAAATCACAGACAATCTCTTTATTCTTTCTTCATTTCTTTCCTTATCAGTGATGACACATAATTCCAGTTGAAGTACTTTCTCATATATTGATTTTTTCTGACCATTAATTTATTTTATATGTATATCGTGTTTATTTTTACTATAATAAATAAATAAATAAATAATAATAATAATAATCCTTTTAGTTCAAGACTCAATATGGATGACAAATCACAAAATACTATGGCTTGTCACTAATTATATACAGTATACACAATCATTTCGCAACTTGTTCTTTGCCACGACGCACAATCCAACGTCGGAACATGTGTTTTGATTCTGAATTTATCTTAGATTGTTCCGTAATTTGTCGTTTCATCTCTCGTTGATTCTATTGAATCTCGATATTATTTTTATTTGTAAAACGAACCTAAAACACATCAAATAACTCGATAAACTCAAGATGACTCATAAAACATCAAATTAGAGGGACAAGAAATATATGAATATTAATCGCTTATCATATCCACAATGATTTGAGTTCGAATAATACTACAAAGTAAATATTAATTTTTAATTGTCGATTTTTTCGTTCTTCTTTAGATTTTTTTTTTAAATGTTTAATCAAGATTAAAAATAAAAACTATTATATGTCAATTTAAGTTGAGTTTCTTTTTCTTAAGGTAAATTTTATTATATATTTATATATCTTGATACCAATGAGTGTGGCTTGGTGGTGTATGATTCAAAATCTCATATTAAGCTCCTGAGTTAGAATCCAGAATGTGCGTTTCTTGTAAGAAATTGAGACAATTTTGGGTTTTAACTATTCCGCTTAAGCACATAATGAGTGATTTAACGGTGAAATTTCCAATAATTTCAAAAAAAAAAATATTTATATACCTTCATAAATAAAGTTTTTCTTTTTCTCCTTATGTGGCGATCGATCACAAGTTGACAACTTCTAGTGAAAATGATATGGTACTGTATTTTTTTTATTTTTTACCTTTTTTGTTATTAGAGAAATAAAATAGAATAATTAATCAATGAAGACAGAAATAATTAAGTTATTGAAGATTTTTGTTTACCATCAAACAAAACAAAATATAAAAAAAGAAAAAAAAAAAAGAGTTTAGAAATTAAAAAAAAAAAAATCTCTTATCAACAATAAAAGTCAAACTAAATGGGCATTTGAAAGGAATTAAAAATGATTATGTGAATGGCATAGGTGCCTTGGTACTGTCGACAAATGTTGTTAGTTGAACCTTTAAAATTTCATTTAAAAATATAATTTTAAATTCAAATAAATTTTAAATTTTAAATATATAATATAAGGTTTTTAAATTTTTATCTTATATCAATGTCTCATTTAATAAATTCACATAAACCCTTCAAAATTTAGATCAACTAACGGCCGTCTCTAGAGAAAAAATCTAAAAAAATTTAAAATACAAATTTAAATCTAATATTGAGTTATATTAAATTTTTCATAATCACTAATATAAAAATAATTTTTAATGATGATTATAAACTATCGTCAATGAATTATTTTTTTTTTGATATTTTATAATTGTTATCTTATGTACGGGGTGTGGCTTAGTGGTGTAGGGTCCATGATCTCACCTTGAGGTTCTGGGTTCGAATCCGTACATTTCTTGTAAGAGCCTGAGACAGCCGGTGGTTTTACCTGCGACGCGGCCCAAAATGAGTGGTTTGGTGGCGGGATTTCCATCGTTTCAAAAAAAAAAAAAATTAAAATGAGTCGTTTTGTTATGACGGTTTATAAGCTGCCATTTTTTCGACTTTTTAAGTTTAAATTATGATTCTTTACAAGTACCTTTTATTATCAAATATTTTAATGATGAATATTTAAAAAAAAAAATGGCCATAAACTGTGGGCATTGTTTAACATTTTTATAATAATGAATAAATAGAAAAAAAAAAACATTGCATTGCATTGTAATTTTTATTTTTTGGCTTTTAATAAAATTAATAAATTAATGACATCGAGAAAAATTTATATGAGGACAAATCTTATAAAACCGTCCAATCAATAAATAACACATATTAATTTAATTAATTATTTTTAAAATAATTATAATACATAGATCCTATAAAAAAAATCCGTCTAATATAAATTTTTCTCCGAACCAGACTCATTATAATTTAAAACACCCCTAGATTCTCAGCAGACAGAATTCTGTGGGGGGACCTTTTATGAAACTGTGGTCTTGTATTATTGTACCCTTTTTGTACTTGTACTTTTCTGTTTAATCAGATTTCAAAAATACAATGTAATGGTAATTTTGTAATATTGGTAAAATTTCAGGCCCATTTTTTATTGTGTGAAAAGGTTATTGCATCCACATCCCTAAGGTTTTATGTTTATCCACCAAATAAAGCTATAGTTTTTTATTTGATCAAATGGGTCAAAACATTATAAATTCAAAAAGAAAGGATACCCAAAAGTATAGCTTTTTATAGTGAGATGAAAATGTTTGATTGTAAATTTTCATTTATATGTTCTAAAATCATTTTCATTTATTTATCTATTTTTTTTAAAATATTAGCTAATTTCATTAAAAGATCCGAATTGGCTAAAAATTAAATCAAAAGTCATATTGATTTTTGATACAATATTTAAAATAAATACCTAAAACTCAAATCTCATTTAAGATAATTTCTAACGACATAAACATCGACTATATTAATAAAAAGAAAAAACATGTAATGATTCCCAAAAGGTCACCAGAAAAATCTTGAGAAGCAATCAATACAAAATAACAACAAACCACTGCAACAACAAAAGATGAAAAAATAGAAAACCCAAAAAAAAAAAAACAAAAGAGATTGATAAACGATAATTATGTTGAGAAGCAAACAATACATAGCATGTAAAATAATATGAAATGATATTTTAGTCATCAGAACAAGGTTTTGGACCAATTTGATATAATATTTTTTTTTGGAAACGCTGTAAATCATGTCGCTAAATCATCTGATCCGATCCGATCTTAAATGGTGCAGATAAAATCTTTGGATATCACAGACTCTTATAAGAAACACACACATGAATTTGAACCAGGGACTTGAAGACTAAATCTTGAATCCTATACCACCAAACCGCACCGCCTATTACTTTGAGAAACAAACAATGAATAAATATAACATAACATGAAAGGGTATTTTAGTCATTACAACAAAGTTAGGGACCTATTTGATACAAATGAAATCATTATTCCCTTTCGAAAAAATTCATAAGAGTTCAAGGACTAAATAGAAGATGATTCATCAAGTTAAGTAGGCTATATATTTGACCATTGTTACTCACAGCGGAACTCATTTTCTCACCTGTGTTGTGTCACTCTTGTGGGGGAAACGTAAGCTCAGAGAAACTAAAAATGGCTCTCAAGTTCAGCCCTTTCACCACTCAAATCCAGAACTTTCCTTCCTTTGCTCTTCCTCAAATGGCCAGTCTCAGATCCTCCAAGTTCTCCATGGCTTCAACTCTTCGCTCTACCACCAAGTGGGTGTTCTGTTCATTTCTCTGAATCATTTCGTGTGTTTCTTTTCAATTGTTTCGTGTATAGTTTATTGGATAAAAGTTAAATCTTTCCAATTTATTCTTACTTTTCAGCTGATTTTGGATCTGGGTTATATGGTTTGCTTATGATCTTGTTATCTATGCTTTAAATGTATTGTTTTTTGCATGTTTATTTGATCGTTTCTTTTGAATTTATCAAGATGGGGTTTCATTTCTTTTTGATTAGTTGCTTTTGGTGGATGTATATGAGCATATATGTGTGTAATTGTGTTCTCAATAATGTTTTTATTATTTGCATGTTCAAAAAAAAAAAATGTTCTGTTCTTGTGCCTATTTAAGTTTCATGAATTGGGTTTGATTTGTTAAATATTTTTATGATTTTTTTTTTAATCTTCTAGCTTCATTTTTATCAAAATTTGATTTTTTCGAGGTGGGACTCAGTTTTTCGGGTGAAATTAGGTGATTTGCGATATGAATTAAGATTTTTATTACCGGTTTGATTCAAGTTCATGCACAGTCTTTGAGTTACATCTCGTCTCATTTAATTTGATACAGAAATGATTTTCTTTATTTATATTGTATATTTCTTTTGGATGTAGTGGTTTTGTGATATCTGTTTCAGTCTTTAAATTTATGCCTCTTGATTATTATATTTGGAAATTTATTTTTGGTTATGACGACTCTTTTGATTTTGATTACGATGTTGATGGCCAATTTCCTTGTTTTACTTGTGTTGTTTTACTTAGTTTTTGAGTTAAATGACAGAATAAAGAGTATGGAATTGAAGATGATGCCTTCCATATTCTCTTAGGATACCATTTTTAAGAATAGTCAATTTCTTGGTTTTGCAGTTAAATGTCCATTTCTTTTTTAAGTACAGGAAAGAAGGTGATCAACAGGTTTTCTTATAATTAAAAAAAGGTTTCAAATTTGTTGTCTACTCTGCATTATGGAAGATTTTGTTTTATTCTTCAAAACTAAACAAATACATTTTTATTTTTTATATTAGTCTTAAAAAAATAAAAATTAGATGTCTGAAACTGGGGGTTGAAATGATTTTACTGTATTTGCTGGTTTATTTTGCAATCTGTGGTTTCAATTGCTAGCATGGTTTTCTGTTTTTCATTTTCTCTTTGGTTGTATTGAGGACAGTTACAATGTTTTAATTTGTTTTATTAGTATTATTATTATTATTATAATAATTTGAAATGTATGCATTTTTGGTATTAATTATTTGGTTAATTTGTTGAGTTCTTATTTTGTGTTGTTGGCCATCTGGTTTTGGCTATGTAGTGCGTGTCAGTTGCATTTAATCCCTGGATGCTCCCTATTAGATAATGTATTACGGGTATGTTTTATGTTTATGTTTTGACAAGTATGTGCATGCTTGCCCAGCTGTCTGTTTCTTATGTTGCAGCAATTTAAGTTGTTTGTTCTTGTCTTTACGTGACAGCTTCCTGAATGATGCATGCCTGTTTCTGCATTATGTCATGGCACGTTCAGGTGGAATTAAGGCCTTTTTCTGCTTTACTGCTGTAACGTGCGCTCGCAATGTTTTGTTGCGTTGCATGTTCATTTGTATTTTCACTAGTGATTTTAAATACGATCAATGATCCTTGTGGTAATTATCTTGGCTTGATTTGTAGAGCATTGTGAACTTTTTTTTTTCTTTTTTTTTTTTATTTTTTGAATGTGGTTGAATCTACATCTTGAGAAAGAATATTCAAGTTGGTGAGAGTAGGTTGGATACATTTGCACAGATTCTGTTTTAAAATCCATCCCTGCATTGTGGTAGATCTTTGACTTATTTGACCATTGTTTAGTAGGTCGTGGATCTTTTACTTATTTTTAAGCTGCAATTGCAGATCTTGATTTCAAAGAATTATAAATCATTGGTTGTGGTTCTAAATTTTGAAAACTCATATCTACTGGATTTTTTTAAAGACTCTGTGTCATATCTTTTTTTAAGTTTTCAATGTTCTAAAATTTTGAACTTCCTAAACGTTAATCTTGGCTAGTAGTACGCTTGGTGTTTATTTATGGTTATATATTTTAAAGAAAATTTAAGCCACCGATCATGTTCATAGGAACTGGAGAATCTTTATGTCATCTCCTTTCCAAATTCTCTCTTCTCTCTTGGTTTTGGTAGTTATTAGCAAACTAATTCTTATGTTTTGCCTTAATTTATATATTAGATTTAAGGTATCCATCGACATAAAGTGTCATTTGTAGTTGTCCCCATAAGCATCCTACTGTGACAACTTTTTCATCTGCTTTGTTGTGTTTGGTATGACAGTTTATCCATCATAAGGTGTTTGTTTTGTTCTTGGGAGCTTGGTTTGTTTATAGTATTGTATTATTTATTTTGTAAATTCTACTATAAATCAAAATCTGGAGCATTTCTAAGTAACTGACAACACACTTCCTTAGTTTTTAACCATGATGCTTTTTCAAAGTTACTTTATGAAAAGACAAGTTTTCTATTTATCGTTGCCATAGGCATGTCACTCATTTACGTGCTGCCTAATGGGTGACGATAAATACGGCCTTGCCAATGGTGTAATATTTAAAGTGAGTTCTTAAACATGATTCTGCTTTGTGTTATTGCACAAATCCAGTTTCAAAGCTGGAAATCCCTTATGTTATGCTCATAGAAACATGTGAATAACTAGAATAAAATTAATAAAAAACTGCATATATGTGTATATGCATGTATGGCTGATGCAAATTTCTTATTAAGGGTAAAGAGATCTAGTCACGCTGATTAAGATAGAATTACCTTTAATTCCTGTTCCATGGTTGTCATATGTCGGATATGTATATGCTGAATTTATGTACTTTTTTTTTTATAACTATGAGCTTCAACTACTCTCTGACCTTGCTAGAATTCCAAAGTGTGCAAGCATCTGATCCTCAATTCTTTTTCGTCATGCAGGGATGTTGAGAACCTCAAGAAGCCTTTTATGCCCCCTCGGGAGGTGCATGTTCAAGTCACCCACTCCATGCCACCCCAAAAGATCGAGATCTTCAAATCGTTGGAGGATTGGGCTGAGGAGAACATTTTGGTTCACCTGAAGCCAGTTGAGAAGTGTTGGCAACCACAGGATTTTCTGCCAGATCCTGCGTCTGATGGTTTCGATGAACAAGTCAAGGAACTAAGGGAGAGGGCGAAAGAGATTCCAGATGATTACTTTGTTGTTTTGGTTGGAGACATGATCACAGAAGAAGCTCTTCCAACTTATCAAACAATGCTCAATACCTTGGATGGGGTTCGTGATGAAACAGGTGCTAGCCTCACTTCTTGGGCTATTTGGACAAGAGCATGGACTGCTGAAGAGAATAGGCATGGTGACCTTCTGAATAAATATCTCTACCTGTCTGGACGTGTGGATATGAGACAAATTGAGAAGACAATTCAGTATTTGATTGGATCCGGCATGGTAAGATCACCGCCTCTTAAAATAGAAGTTCTGTTCTGAACCTTCAATAGGAGGAAATAAAAAAAGATTTGTTTTGATGATGGCTAATTAATGATGGGAGACTATGAAGTTGGTCAAGTTAGAGTTCAGTATCTAATTGGGCTAATCTATGTATATTTCCTTCTTACCCTTTTATTTAAATCCATGACAGTGACTTGATATGTTCCATTCTTTCAATTTTCTGTGTTCGTAGGATCCTCGCACAGAAAATAGTCCCTACCTTGGTTTCATCTATACCTCATTCCAAGAAAGGGCAACCTTCGTTTCTCATGGGAACACAGCTCGGCTCGCCAAGGAGCATGGTGATTTGAAGTTGGCTCAAATATGTGGTATAATTGCTGCAGATGAGAAGCGTCATGAGACTGCCTACACCAAGATAGTCGAAAAGCTCTTTGAGATCGATCCTGATGGAACCATAACGTCTTTTGCTGACATGATGCGAAAGAAAATCTCTATGCCGGCTCACTTGATGTACGATGGCCGCGATGATAACCTCTTTGATCGCTTTTCAGCTGTTGCTCAGCGTCTTGGTGTCTACACTGCCAAGGACTATGCCGACATTCTGGAATTCTTGGTGGGCAGATGGAAGGTTGAGAAGCTAACTGGGCTGTCTGCGGAGGGACAGAAAGCTCAAGACTATGTTTGCGGGTTACCTGCAAGAATCAGACGGCTGGAAGAGAGAGCTCAAGGAAGGGCGAAGCAAGGACCGACTATTCCATTCAGTTGGATTTACGACAGACAAGTGCAACTCTAATTGCAGAATGAAATGCAACATTCAGCGTCTCTCCTTGTAATACCCTCATGATGAATGGTAAATAAAGCTGGAAATTTTGCAGTAACTTGTTTCTTTCGGATCTTGGTTTATCGTTCTCTCTGAGGAAAATTTGATAGGCAGTGACTCTGGTTGGTTGTAGATACAGTTGTTTCTCTTTTCGTGCCGTTAGATTTATCCAGATAGGAGCTGCTGTAGTTATGCTGTTATGTTTCCTTTTTGACTATCCTCTCTTGTATGAGTTTGTTTTCTTTCAACAATTTGTTTCTTTTGAGTGTAAGCAAATAATCTCTATGATCAGTTTTGATGATGATGGTGATGATGATATATAAATGCTGTGTTTGAACACATAATGGCACAATTTGAGCTTTCAATTTCAGAACCCCAATCAACCACAAACCAAATGAATTATGCTCCATGATGAACTTACTATCAAAGCAATGAAAGGAACTTCAGAGTTACACACAGTGCTGAAAGAACAGAATAAAGAATCTATGAAGTAAAACCTAAAGGCTTTTAAATTAACTGCATTTAGAATCATGGATTATTCTGAATGATGAAAAATGAATGTCCTGGTAAGTTGATGTTGTGGGATTACATAATGCATATTCAATTGAATGTAGAAGTGCTCAAAGATATATAGAACTCAATTTCAGAATCGCATAAAATGTTTTCAAGCAATTCTTTTATTCATTGAATTTCAATTTCCTACATCAATGTTCAGCAATCTAGAGACATCTAATCACTGTTCATCCAATGGTATGATACTAATCAGTGTTCATCCAATGATCAATCCTATCAGGTTACACAAGTAAAAGAATTTATGTTCAAGAGAGTTCTAGAGCATTTTAACAAAGTAAAGATGGTCAAACCGTTAAGCTTTCACTTCAACATGTTTCATTCCGTATTCTGGGAGCAACAGACCAAGCCCGTCCTTGCTATCAGGAGCCAAATAAGGTTTGTTCTTGTCCTGATACAAAGGATTGGCTGTCAAAACACGCAACTCAGAATTCTCATTAATTTCCAAGACCTCAGGCAACCCATCAAAGCATCCCCTCGACAAGCCTACATCAATTCTTATTGCTCTATTATCACAAACACCATTAATCCCATTTTCCTGTATCGTATGACCCATAATCATCCTCCTCACCCGGGAATAGTCGCAAGAGCATGTTCAAGAGCCGAGCAATCACAATTCCTCTCCTCGTCTGAAAACTTCCTCAACCAAACAACAGCATTCCTCCCTCTACAATACCGAGGCGCAGACCTCCCCATCAACCCATTAATCCAATCCCTCACTTCTCGATTTATCCTCTCCAAACCATACTCCACATGTTGCTTCAACAACCCTCCATGAACGAAAACCGAATCCCCAACTACTAACACAGTCACATTCTCAGACAAAAACCGCTTTGCAATCGGACCATCTGGTCTCAATGCAGCAATTCTAGCCCTAACACCATCATGATACTCTTTATCAATACTCTTAAACGCTAAAGGAATCCCACTAAACAAATCTTTCGGATTTTCTAACCCTACACATAAGGTTTTCATTTTGTCACCAATAGAATACCAATTAGCCCAATTCTCAAATTCTTTTAAACCCATTCTAGTAGCATATCTAAAATCGCCTTCAATGTTCATAATTTCATGATTGCCATTCATAGTAATAATTTTACCTCCACTTTTCTCAGCTTCCCTCTTCAATTTCTCCAACAAATACAGTATCTTTATCTCATCATCACCTCGATCAAGCACATCACCAACTTGAACAACTGTGGCTGTCCCACCTGTCCATTGATCATTGCCGTCGATCAAGCCAGCCAATCTGAGCGCCTGCTTTGATTTCTCCAAGTCCCCGTGAAGGTCACCGATGGCAATAAGACGATCGGCGCGTGGTATGCGCGTGGTGAGTTCAGGGGCATTTGGGGAAGTTTGGGAATCTGGGTTCGGTAAGAAAAGACCGCCGCTGACAGTAAAATCAACGAAAGTGTCTACGAATGATGAGAGTAAGTGAGGTAGGTTTTTGCATTCTGGGTTTTTGTGTTCGGTCTCCTTCATTTTCTACGTCGTCGTTTTGGTTTTTGATGGCGGGGGCTTTGGATGTTGTGGCTGTTGTACAGAAACAATAGGGCTTTGATTTGAATTTATGGCGTCTGCGGAGTTCGTCAATCGTGGTGGCTGGCTGCAGTACAGGCTTACGCTAAGATTGGCCATATGACGAGTCGTTTTCCTTCTGTATTGAGTCATATGGCAAGTCGTTTGGATTCTTAATTAACGTCCGACAAGTTGGTTTTATTTATTTATTTGTAAGGTTAAGCTCAAATTTCATTTTAAAGGAAACTTTTCAAATAAATTTTTTTTTAAATATAGATTTTATTAATAGAGTTTTTAAAAATAAAGTTTTTCATTAAAAAAATTTAGATGTTTGGTTATTGAGAATTTTTATTAAATATTATAAAATTATTTTATTGGATAAGTTTTTTTAAATTGTGTTATGAAAGAAAATAAGTAATGTTTTTAAATTCAATAAGAATTTTATAGATAATTAAATCTTTAAAGTAACTTTCCAAGCTTTACTTACAAAGTCGAGATTTTGAGTTTTTGCTAATACATGTAAAATAATTATAAATTTTAAAAAGAATTTTTGAGATTGAAAAAATTAATTATATTTACTAGAAGACATTCGAAGTGCCTAACATGCCCACGGGGGCGTTTTATTTATTTACTTTGTTTTGCAATGTTTGCACATATAATATTAAAAAACCAATAATCATAACGAACATATCAATGATAGTGCAGAAACGTAAAGGTATCGGATTGATAATGAGCAAATGACATCCAACAAATTTATAATATCTGCAAACTAAATACTGTTGTGATTCTCTGATCACTTTAAAATATGTTTGAGGAAAAATCGAATTGATCTATTACTGACAAGAATAGATTTACAAGTTTACAAAAAAGAAACTATACACAAAAACCTCACACACTCTCAAGCTCTCTACTTGGAGCTTATTACTCACACTTTGAGGTACACTTAAGCTTACAACAAGCTCATAATTTATAGTACAAATTCTGCCCAAAATGTCAACAAAGTTACAGGAACCCACCTAAAGTAGGTTCGCTTCTTTCTTCTAAAATCAACTCCCATTGATTCTAGGCAATTACCACCTCAATGTTTGATGGCATTTTCTTCATGTTTCTTGATGCTAGTTGGACCTTGTTGGAACATGATGGGAAGGTTCTTGGCATCTTCATGCCATGCAACATGTCTCTACAATTCTCCCACTCCAGTTGCATCTGAAACAATCTTCACCTGACAATTATTCTGGATATGTCTCTGCACAGCTCTAGCTTGTCCCGATCACTGCTCATTTGTTGACATGTCGGCGGTGTCTCTGCACAGCTCACTTCACTGCATCTCTGTACAATATTCTTCTTCTATGTCTCTGCATAGTACAATCCATTGTATCTCTGCACAATAATCTTCTGTTGTGTCTCTGCACAATTATGCTGTCATGTTTCTTCACCCATTTATTTTTCAGTGTCTTTTTGGCTTGTGAGAAACTCTCTGGCTCCCCCTCATCAGTAAGCAGAATATATTCGGATCCCTGATATCTGGTTGATGGAATCTTGCCTCGCTCAGATCTTCTTGACTGAGGTCCACTGGTTTCTGGAGGTCTGTCATCATCCATCTCTGTGAATGATCTTGTAGCTTTTAGTGAAGTGGGTTGCGGCTCCCCCTGCTCAACACTCTCTTCTGAAATCTCTGATAGAACAGACGGTGTCTCCCCCTGCTCAACATCCTCATTTGCCTCCTCTGGTTCTGCTTCTGGAATTTCCTCGTGCACCATATCTGTGGCCAATTGTGCTGGTGCTGGGTCTGGATTTCTGTTGGTACTGGATTTGGAAGACATCTTGGGCATTTCAATGTCTTCAATTGTTCGGTCTTCAAGAAACTCTACTTCATGGCTTCTGATGACAATTTTTTCCTTCGGATCCCATAGTCTATATCGAAATTCTTCATCTCCATGGCCTAGGAATATACATGGAGTTGTCCTTGCATCGAGCTTATTCCTGAGCTCCTTGGATACATGTGCAACGGCTAAACAGCCGAATACTCTAGGGTGAGTGTATGAGAGATTCTTACCAGACCATAATTTCTCCGGAATCTCCAAGTTCAACGGTTCAGATGGTGATCTGTTGATCAGGTAACAGGCAGTACGAACAACTTCTCCCCAGAATGGCTTTGGCAGCTTAGCCATACTGATCATTCCTCTGACTTTCTCCATAATGGTGCAATTCATTCTCGCAGCGACACCATTATCTTGTGGTGTGTATGGAACAGTTCTCTCATGTCGAATCATGTGTCTCCAGCAGTAGGCTTCGAACTCTCTGGAACTGTACTCGCCTCCATCGTCTGTGCGAAGACATTTCAGCTTCTTCCCTGTTTCATGCTCTACCGTGGCGTGGAACAGCTTGAATTGATCTAGGACCTGATCCTTCGTCTTGAGGAAATACACCTAGATTTTCCGAGAAGCATCATCAATGAAAGTTAGAAAATATTTGTTACCGCCCAATGAATCAACCTCCAAGGGACCACAAACATCAGAGTGCACCAGACTGAGCAACTCTGATCTTCTCTCTAAAGAGAAATCAAATGAGACTCTGTGTTGCTTACCAATCGAGTAGTGGTTGCAAGGACCTCGTGCAGCATCCTTGGTAAGCTCCTTATTGTTCAGGGTAGACAACCCCCTCCCACTCATGTGTCAGAGTCTCCGGTTCCACAGATTTTGAGAAGCCTCTTTTTCAGCTACATTGAGGCTGTCTGCACAAATTTTCACATGAGTCTTGTATAGTGTGTCGCAAGCATGTCCTCGGGCGACAACCATGACACATTTTTTCATTCTCCATGTGCCATTTCTGAAGTGATTGTCATAGCCATGTTTGTCAAGAGTTATCACCGAGAGTACATTCAGCCGAAGTTCCGGAACATGCAGGACATCCTTCAAGGTCAATGTACACCCGACATTTATCTGCAACTGAATATCACCCATTCCTACTATCCCAGAGGAACTGATATTTCCCATCTTCACTGCTCCAAAGTCTCATGCTTTGTATGTTGTGAAGAAATCTCTGTGAGGAGTGACATGGTATGATGCTGCAGTATCTACCACACACTCAACATCTTGGGTTGCGTTGTGAATGCATGTTTCTTCCTGCATGGAGCATATTGCTACATCTGCTTGGACAACGACCATTGTCTCTCATTCGTTATTCTTCGGCTGGTGATTGCATTGTCCCTGCTCTCGTTGCAGTTTTCGACAATTCTTCTTTAGGTGGCCTACAATGCCACAATGGTAGCACTTATAGGTAGGCTTCCTTCCATCTGAGGATCTACCCCTGGTTGTGCTTCTGCCTCTCTCTCCGTCTCTTCCTTGATGTCTTCCTCGAGTCTCTGTGACGAAGGCTTTTGTATATTCTGAGCCAACATCTTTTCTTCTGGACTCCTCATTCGACATGGCATCTTTTACCATAGGCATGGTAACTTTACCTCATGGAGCGGAATTGATGAGAGTAACCACAAATGTCTCCCAGCTATCAGGAAGGGAACTGAGTAGTAAGAGGGCTTGAACTTCATCTTCCAGCTGCATGTCTACTGCAGACAGCTGATTCACTAGGCTCTGGAACTCGTTGGTGTGTTCTGCAACGGAAGTTCCACTCCGTAGCTTCAGGTTCACCAAACGCCTCATTAACAGAGCTTTATTCCGAGCTGTCTTGGCCTGGAACATGTCTTCCAGATTTATCCACATCCCGTAAACATCTGAATCATGTGCTACGTGGTGGAAGACACTGTGACCTATCCACTGCCTAATCTGACCCAAAGTTCTGTTGTTGAGTTTATTCCAGTCATACTCCTTAACAGACTCTAGTTTCACTCCCTTCAACTCGATGACATCAAACAAATCTTTACAATGCAAGAAATCTATCATCTGAGGTCTCCAGAGTGAGTAATTAGTTGCAGCCAGTTTAATCATTGCACCAGGAGACGAATCTCCAATTTCCATTTTAAGTTTTTAAAGTTTAAAATGTAAATACAATAAAATTGGGGCTGAATTTCACAAATCTGAGGTCACCGTTGCGTCCGGAACGGTCGAAAATGGTAGAATAGAAACTTCGTTGGTCTAAATCCGACACAGGGACTGATTTGTAAATTCCTAAAAGTTCTGGGGAAAACTGTAAATTTCAAAACTTTAGGGGGCTAAATGAAATTTACCAGGCTGCTGATGTGGCAGTGCTGACGTGGCAGTGTGGGACTGGTTGCTGACGTGGCACTGACGTGGCGGACACATGGCGCTGACGTGGCACTGACGTGGCGCTGATGTGTCTGGTGACGTGGCACTTACGTGGCATACACGTGGCGCTGACGTGGCAGACTCCTTGCTGACGTGGCGGCTGACGTGGCTGCTGACTGTACGATGACGTGGCGCTGACTGTGCGCTGACGTGGCGGCCACGTAATCGTCTTCAACCTCTGAATGCGCGTGTGGCGCGTGGCGCGACTGGCGGCGCGTGAAGATCTCTCTGCCTGGCGCGTGCGGGCTCCCTGGACCTCCGTTTGATCGCCGGAAAATACCACCGTGCTCGTCTCGACGTGAACTAGCTGATGGTATGCTCAAAGTTGATTTTTGACAACTTTTCCGGAACCCGAATTTTCCGAACCGAGCTCCGTTTTTCGGTTTTTCGACCCCAAAGAAGAACCAAAGCTCTGATACCATTTGTTGTGATTCTCTGATCACTTTAAAATGTGTTTAAGGAAAAACCGAATTGATCTATTACTAACAAGAATAGATTTATAAGTTTACAAAAAAGAAACTATACACAAAATCCTCACACACTCTCAAGCTCTCTACTTGGAGCTTATTACTCACACTTTGGGGTACACTTGAGTTTACAACAAGCTCAGAATTTATAGTACAAATTCTGCCCAAAATGTCAACCAAGTTACAGGAACCCACCTAAAATAGGTTGGCTTCTTTCTTCTAAAATCAACTCCCATTGATTCTAGGCAATTACCACCTCAATGTTTGATGGCATTTTCTTCATGTTTCTTGATGCTAGCTGGACCTTGTTGGAACATGATGGGAAGGTTCTTGGCATCTTCATGCCATGCAGCCTGTCTCTACAAATACAAGAGGCCTTACCATGTCTCCATTCGATGACCAAAGCATCAAAAAGTGGGGAGATTCAAATCAAGGGGGTAAGAAACTTGTGATAACAATGATCAATTCCGAAAAACTTTTAATAGCTCAATCTCAGAGCTAGACAAAATGACTGGCACCTATAGACACTTTTTTTTTTTTGAATCGTTGGAAACCTCGTCATCAAATCACTTATTCTGGGACGCTGCGTATGTAAAATCCCCGACTGTCTCAGGTTCTTACAAGAAACGTACTCCCTGAATTCAAACTCAGGACCTCAATGTGAACACCTACAGATACTTTCTCGCAAGCGCACTAACTTTTGTATCAAAATGAGATGATGCGATCCGGGAACCAGGCAAGTAGAGTGGATTAAGGAGAATCTGCAAATTCCCAACATTATTGGAACTCATAATGAATGTAATATGTATTAAACGAAATGATGACTCCAAAATATCAACATCCATGTTAACGGGAGTCAATCAACCAGAAAGAACATGCTGTGCATTCAAGACAAATTATAAATGGGGAAACATCATAGGAGAAGCAGGAACTCTCAAATATTACCTTTTAATAAAGCTCATGAACCTCTTGGAAAAAACTCTTGATTCCATCGTCATTCCGTGAGTCATGAAGAAGCATAAATCGGGTATGTGTGGAAAGTCAAAGAAAATACCAACACGACCAGTACAAAACCAGAAAAGTCTAATGATTTATAAATTGAATCCTGTACTTTCACACCTAGTAGCATTTTTTGGTCGATAAAGCAGTACCTGCTACTTTCATTCAAATTTTAGCAATTTTTTCTTATCACAAGATATCTCAAAAATAAAAATAAAGATGAACAATAGAAATATCATGTCATTTATTTAAGTTATTATAAAGGATATGACCAGCTGTAACGTAAACTGACACCACCAGATCATTGAACCTATCAATTGATTTCAAGAACCTGCAAAAAAAGGTGTGATTATAAAATTATGAGACTTCGGAATAAAGAAAAATCAGAGGATAGTAGACATTCCATAGTGTTGGCATGAATAGTGATAGAGAAATAGAACTCACATAGCACTAGTAGTCCATCCAAGGTCCTGAACAATATCCAGAGCAGCATGTAATATGAACTGATGCAGCTGAGCAGCATCTTCTCTCTGTCACAAGGTAGTTGGGATCAGGCATTCAGGATTCCAGCCATAAAAAAAAAAAACTTAAAAACAGGCCACAGAAGTACTACAAGATATAGAATTATCCTGAAGAATGGAACTTGAAATTTAGCCTCAACAGATAATTGAGAATCTATAACTTACTGAATTTCAGCAAAGTACCACTTACATAATCGATATGGCAATGCCAAACATCCATACAACTATAATTTTTAATAAGATAATGACTATAGTGGTATAATATTGACATAAAAACAATTTCGAAATCAACAGAGGAAAAAAATGAACTCTCTTCATAAATAAATATATGCAGCGATAAGACAGAATATAGAAAGAGAAATATGATCATGCAACGTAAATTGTCATACTTTAGCAGCAGATCCAACTTCAGCTTCATATATAGGAATCTCGTTCCTGCTTACAATAATAAAACAAGCTGTTGTTGCCATCCCTCCTCTCTCGCAGTTACCTATTCAAAATAGTAGGATTCAAACTCCAAATATAAATGAAAGATAGTAATTCAAACGCACGTAACAAATCAAAACATCAACTTATCAAACTCAAACCAATAAAATGTCGGACCAGTTTCGAGTAAAATCCTTCCTTTTTACATTTGATTTTTGTAATTGCGAGTATTGAACCAGTTTATTACATAATTTGGATTGAATAAAAAAATGTCAGTATCCCAATTAAACTTCTCTAGCATATATAGTAACTTTTGAGTTTTGACCAATCACATGACCATTTAAGTAATAGAGAAATCAGCAAGCCATTAGAAATGCATATGAAGGATAACCGGAGATTTTACTGCTACGCTTACGGTCGGTGAGTTGTAGTTAAAGATGCGGCGGCTACGCGGTGGCTCCGGCTACGGAGAACTGAGATTGTGTTAAATTGAAGGAAATGGAGTAGAAGGGAACGATCGAAAGGTCTTTGGTGATTCAGTGTGACAGAGACGATGGAATTGGGATCAAAGTACGAATGATCAAGTGACACGTGTCTAACATTTCTGTAAAGTAATACGTGGTTATTGTAAGCAAAACACTGGACTAAATTATTTATTATTAGACTCATAATTGGGACGGGCCACGGTTCTGGTTGAGCCCAACAGTAAAATTACGATTTCTATTCTGATTTTGATTTTGAATCATATTAATAAAAAAATTAAGAATATTAAATATAAATTAAATTATTTTTAATTAAATAAAAAAATATTATTATAGAAATATCAATATAATCAAGATTTTCAAGATTAAATTTCAAATTTCATTAATAAATCTTCATTAATTCATTGTTAAATTTTATTTTATTATTTCATTTTTTTTTTTGCGATTTTAGAACTGGAATCGGTGATTCCGATTACTCAAAAAGAAAAATTAAAACCGAATCGTAAAATTACGATTCCAATTATGGTTCCGATTTAGAACAGAATCGTGGTTGGGCCTACTCGTAATGAATAATATGAAAACCCTGCTTTCAAAAAATATTTAATTAAAATTAATATTTGGAATGAAACAAAATTAGACGTAACTCAATTTGGTACTGCTTGACAACATTAATATGGTGTCTTGCCGCAATGGTTGAAAATATTTAATTTGCATGGGCCAAATTTGTGGTAGGAACTCAAATGTCATTATGTTCTAAGTTCACGTATCAAACTTGCACTTAAAAAAATGACTCGTTGCCTTCATCTGGTATAAAATGATGTTATGGGCTACATCGAGGCTCAATCTATATGAATTCTCGTCATTAAAAGATGAGTCTGCACATGACTCACATGTAGGGCTCATGAGCTAGTATATTGTATTCCCACAAGGTTAAGAGTCCCATGCGACTTAATATTATAGTTTAAATAAGACAATTGATTTAATTACATGTAATATTTATGCCTAATTCGTATGTCTCTCGGTTCTCAAGTAATATTTACAATGTGTAAAAAGCTAATAGTAAGAGTTTGCAAGCACGGTAAATAATAAAAAAATTATGAAATAAAAAAAAACTTATAGGAATAATTTAAAATAAAATAACAAAATAAATAGACCCAAAATTCAAAAAATTGGTTAGGTTTTGTTTAGTTTTCTTATTTTAATAGGAAATTATATTTTTATATTGTAATATGTGGATCATTTGTGATATTATTCAAAAATTAATCGGATAATATGATATGTATTATTGTTATAATATGATTCTTATGAAATAGATTTATTAATTTAATTTTATAATTTAATAGTATTTTTAATTGTAATATGATAATATAATATGTTTTCTTATTATAATACAGTTATTATAAAATTATAATATGTATTTTTTTATTGTAATATATTTTTTATTTAATAAAAAATTAATTATAATGATATTTTAATTTTATAATTTAATAATAAAAATAATTGTAGAGGTTAATTGTAGAGATTAAGTGACATATTTTTTTTGTTAATGAGATATTATAATATGTTTTTTATTTTAATTTATAATTTTATAATAATAAATTTAAATATTAATTAATTAATTAAATTATTAGGTTTCTTACTTTAATAATAGATTACGTTTTTATATTGGAATATGTTTCTTATGTTAATAATTTATTATTTTAATTTTATATTATAAAGATATTTTAATTTTTTAATTTAATAATAAGAAATTAATTGTAAATGATTTAATAGTGTTTTTTTAAATTTTTTTAATATGATATTATAATATATTTCTTGTTATAATATAATTCTAATAAAATTATAATATGTATTTTTATTTAATAGATTTATTAATTTAATTTTATAACTTTAACGTGACACGGTGATAAAGCTTAAAAATATTTAACTTCTATATATAATTAAAAAAACAAAGAATTATTAAAAAGTATTTTTTCATCATAACAATTCCTAAAAAGGACAAACTTCTAATGACTTTCATAAGTACTCATATTTTTTTTTTAGGATTCTTCTTATTTAGTCTAAACTATAGTAAATTAAGTTGAATTTCACCATATTTATATTCATATTTTACTCACATTCATTCTAACATTATATTTTTTACATATTTAAAAAAAAAAATTATAGTTCACTATTTTTTAGGGTTTGACATAAGATATATATTTTTAGGTAATTATTCGCTAAAATTAAATTATAAAATTAAAATATTCCTAAAATTATTTTTTATTATTAAATTATAAATTTAATATAATAAATTATTAAAATAAGAAACCTATTACAATATAAAAATATAATCTCATAATAAAATAAAGAAATTTATTAGTTTAATTAATTAATATTATAATAAATTATTTTTTAAAAATTAAAATACTACGTTTTTCAAATAAGATATGTGTGTGTGGCACCTAATATATGTATATAATTAAATTTTTTATTATTAAATTACGAAATTAAAATAATAAATTATTAAAATAAGAGACGTATTACAATATAAAATATAATTTCTTATTAAAATACGTATTGCAATATAAAACATAATTTCTTATTAAAATAAGAAAACTAAATAGCAGTCGTTCACAAAACCTAATCATTTTTTTTTTCGGGTCTATCGTTAATTGTTGTTTGCTATTTTACCTTAAATTAATTCTATAAATTATTTCATGATTTTTTTATTATTTTTTGTATTTCAGGATGCGGACTCTAACTATTAGTTCTCACAAAGTTAATATAGATTTTAAATTATTTCTATAAGTTTTTATGAACTTTTATTTTTCTTATGCTTTAGCATGCAAGACTTTGACTATTAGTTATTGAAAAGTTAATATGGATTGATCAATATTTAAAGTTAGATAATAAAATTTAAGCTTAAATTACATAAATTACATTAAATTTTATTGGAATTCATCCGGAAAAAAAAAAAACTAAGCATTTTAAAAGTGATTTATAAATAGAGATATAATTTGAAAGGAGAGAAAAAGAGAACAAAAAAATTATAATTTGAATAAGAAGTATTAATTGACAATTGGGAGACAAAGGAATTATCCTATTTAGATTATAAAATTGATAAGAATCGAAAAATTTACAAGATCAATATCTAAAATATCATTATGTTTATTTTATGATATGAAATTATAATTAATGATATGTTTAACATGCATAAAGTGCGCATAATATACTAGTATAAATAAATGACAAGATCACAATACCCCCCCCCCCCCCCACACACATATATATAGAGGTGGCTAAGGTTCCGGTTCCAGTTGCAGAACCGAACCGGTTCGATTAGGGTTCATCCCCTAGCCGAACCGGTTGGAATCGGTTTGAATTTATACAATAATATATTTTTTTAATTTTTTACATAAGAATTTTATTTATAATTTAATGTAATTATGTAATGTAAGTGTGTTATATAAATTCAAATTCATAATTTTAAATTATATTGATTTATCAATCTCAATTTTTTATTTTAAAAAAAGTAAAAAAAAAAAAAACCTGAATAGAACCGGAACCGAAACCGAGGAACCGAACGGTTCGGTTCCGGTTCCGGTTCTATTTTAGTGTGGAACCGGAACCGCCGGAACCGAACCGAACTGCCGGGTCGGTCTGCATATATATATATATATATATATGGTACTATCATCCTATCATATATAATATCAATGAATCAAAAATGCAATTATTGTATTTATAAAACTATTTTGCAAAAAAAAAATAAAAAATAGATTGGTGGTGCTCCAACATATCCATCCGATATTAAAGTAAAAAAGTAAATCTTAAATGAGAAAAAAATTTATTGGAGCGTTGGACTTACTTAAGGAAGAAGAAAAACGGGGAGCTCCGCCTCTGCGAATTCTCTTAGGATTCGGTTCAAAAAATCCACCTTCATAAGATGTTCTCACAATTGCAGAAGCTCCACTGGTGCCTGCCTTATCATCCAAAATTGTAATTTCTTCATCAAATTTAAGAGTAAAAGTGTTGGGTTTGGTCTCGTTGGGATTTGCATATATTGGACAAATCCCCCAACATTTCACATTGTTAAAATTTTCAAAGAGCTTAAATGAGAGTGTTGTATGAACAACCCTGCATGGATAAAATCCAAGTATGACATGATCTGAATCTGTGGAGAAGAGCACCCAAGGGCGAAAGGGAAACAATTGCACATATTTGGTTTCATCGGGAGTTGTTATTTTAAAGAAGAATGGATCCTCACCTGCATAATCATCAATCACAGCACAAAGAGCAAACCCGAATAAGTTTCTATAAGAGTTCTGTGGCAGTTCAATAGTTATTGAGGATCCTGAACTTTGATTTTTGAACCACTCAGGAATTTCATTCCCGGGGAAAATAATGACAGATCCTTCAAGGCCTCCACAAAATTCCTGCAAAAAATGAAAACCAGGATTTCAAATATAACGTAGAGGGTCAGGGTTAAAGAGAGTGGGGATTTTGGTACCTTTTCAATGAATCTTCTCAGTGATGCAATTGCCATATGGTGAATTCTTAGTTGTGAATCTGCCAAAATCTTGTTGTTTGCTGTTTCATTCAGTTTCAAGCAACCACCAAAGAAGAACATGGATGTAAATTCACTCGTATAGTCATTGGGAAGCATATCAAGTATGGATGTATCCAGTTCTTCTAGACTTGATGGAGTCTCAGGCAAAGATTGGAGTTGCTTGCAATCCCCTGCTTCTAAGTGTTCGAGAGACAATGGAAGCTCTGGTAATGACTTAAGCTTATTGCAATTGCTCAAGTAAAGCCAACTTAGCCGTGAAAGTTGCTTCATACTTGCAGGTAAACTCTCAAAGTTATTTCCACTCAGATTTAACCCTTCTAGTGAGGATAGATGGTCAATATCTTGTGGAATCTTTGTAATTGAAGATGGCAGCTCTGTAATTGACATGTGTTCTAAATGTTCCATTTTCTGCGAGATTTCTGGGAAACTCTCAAGGTTTAAGCAGTACCAAAGATAAAGCACTTGAAGAGATTTCAAATTATAAATTCTAGTTGAAAGCCTCTTCAGCCTTATGCAATGGCAAAAATCCAACACTTCAAGATAAGTTAGGCACTCTATTGATGAGGGAACCTCTTCTATTGCAGTGTGGCTCAATAATAGATTTTTTATTTTTCCAGAAATATTTGGAAATTTTGTGAGATTTTTACAGTATGAGAGATTAATAGTTACCGGACAAACAAAATGAAGGTTGTTTGGAAAGGACCTCAGACTTTTGCAGCCCCTGAAAGACAACAAAATGAGATAGTTGAAATTCTGGATTGATGAGGGAACTTTTTCGATTGCAGTGTGGCGCAAGTAGAGTTTTTTTATTTTTCCAGAAATCTTTGGAAACTTTGTGAGATTTTCACAGAAGGAGAAATTAATAGTTACTGGACAAACAAAATGAAGGTTGTTTGGAAAGGACCTCAGACTTTTGCAGCCTTTGAAAGACAACATACTGAGATGGTTGAAATTCTGGATGGATTTGGGAAAGCAAGCGAACTTTGTACAATCTGAAAGAATTATTCTCTCAAGATTTGGGGTTTCTGATGTATCCCACATCCTTGTGAGACATTGGGAATCACTGAGGTCTATAGATTTTAACTTGAGAGCTTTCTGCAACAAAAGATTAAATAATTAGCATAAACAATTTTCAAAATTAATTATATACATACATACATACACACACATATTTATATATATACACATACATACATTGGAAATGTTTTTAGAATTAGTACACAATACCTTTTTCCCTTTCCAGAGTTGTTCTAAATTACTAAAAGGCAAGTTGAGTTCAACAAGATTCTTAGGCTTAAAATGGAATGGCAATGTTTTCAAAGGACATTGGTGCCAATGTAAATATCTCAATTCCTTGGGAAGACATTCCAAACCTTGTTCAACATGCACTTTAGAGCTCGTATTCGGAACATATTTATGCTTTGGCATATACAGCTTAAGCAATCTGAGGTTGGGCATATCTGCAAAGGCTCCAGAACTTAGATAGATGTCTTTTGTTATGGACAAATCCAGGAAAATGCCTTCAATTTTATCGGTCCCCTTGTAAACAAATTCAAAGAATGAATTAGCATAAATTCTAAAAAAACTTCATAATTGAAGATAAAATATAAATTCATTCATTTTTTTATTTTTATATTCAAATGGAATTTGCACCCTTTTAATTCCTCATAGAACTTGATTTAAAAAAAAAAAAATTAAACAAATCATATTCCTTTATAGAAAACATAGGTATGGTTACGAAAAAGATATTTTTTGAAAGGTGTAGAATCTTACCTTATTTTGCTTTAGCACATGACGGACATCCTTATGATACCACAACCTGCTACGTTTGCTTGGCTCTTTCACAGATTCTTGGTGAACAATTTCTTGTCCCATTTCTTGCAATAAATCATGCATTTGTACAAATTGCTTCTTAATGTCTATTGTAATGAGTGATTTATCAACAAGAGTGTCCATTGATGTAGGATCATCTTCTACCCTTCTCACCAAGTCTATATCTTCTCCAATGAAGAAACATGCGATGTCAAGAAATATTTTCTTCTCTCCCTCATTCAACTCATCATAACTGATTTTCAAAACCTGATATATATTAGATTCAGAAATCAATTTCAAGTTCAGCAGTTTATCTTCCCATTGTTGTTTGCTCTTTCGATAAAAGGAAGCACCCAACACTTCTAGAGCTAACGGATTGCCATTAGAATAATGCACAACTTGATTTGAGAGCTTCAGAAGATCATGAGAGCGATTATTTTGTCTAAAGGCTTTTCTACAAAAGAGCTCAAGGGCTTGATTGTGTTCCAATCCCTCAACCTCATATACATTATTCACTCCACATTTATCAAGTATTCCTTTATCTCTGGTGGTTATAATGATTCTACTTCCAGGACTAAACCGATCTAGCCCTCCAGCCAAACTTTCTAATTGTGTGAAGTCATCATGAACATCATCAAGAACGATCAATACTTTCTTCCGTTGGAGCCTTTTCTTGATTTCTGAGGATATAATGGGAGTTCCTATTTTGAGACTTTCTTCCAATACCTGAGAAATAACCTCATCACGAACATGTATTACTCCTGTTTTATTTGTTTTTTCTCTAACGTTTGCCATGAAACACTTGCCTTGAAACTTTCTAGAAATTTGATGGAAAACAACATTAGCAAGAGTTGTTTTACCAATACCTCCCATGCCCCAAATTCCTATTACTCGAACATCAAGCATTTTGAGACATAACATTTTTTTAATTTCCTCAATTTGTGAATTTAATCCAACAAACCCATCTAAATCAGTTGAGTCTGACATGTCTTCCAATTTTTTAGAGATATCAGCAGCAATCTTTTCCACAAGTTCCGCCTCATTCCTAGAAAATGACAAGTCGAAACGGACCAAGCTAGAGATTAATGTTTTATTTATTTTTTATTTTTTATTTTTTTTCATCAACAAAGGTTCTTTTTACAAGGGAAAATTAAGAGTTACCTGGATTTGGTGGAATCATGTCCCGACAAATTTGCTGCTTCTGTCAATGCAGCCCTCCATTTCTGAACATTTTCTGGCATCTCCTTAAAGTTTTGTTCATGCACAACAAAAGATTCTCCAAAACTCCCCTTCTGTTTTCGCACATCAGATGGATCAACGTGGTAGAAAACCGGAATAACAATTTGGCCCATATTCTCCATATTCTCCATATTCTTGCTCTTGCAATCAAGAATCTTGACAAGTTCATTGAGGCACCATTTGGAAGAAGCATAGTCTTTTGAGAAGATAATTATCGAAATAACAGCTGTTTCGATTGCATTCGAAAGGGCGGGCGAAATCTCATCTCCTTTCTTAAGTTCCTCATCATCAATGAAGAATTCTATTTGCTTCCGACGTAAAGCTGCAGCTAGATGGCTAGTAAAGCCATTGCGAGTGTCCTCCCCTCTGAAACTGACGAAGACCTCATATTTTCTTAAAGAAGAAGATGAAGATGATGATGAAGTCATGAAGGAAATTTTGTTACTGAAACAGGGAGTGTTAAGAGTTGAGAATAAATGTAAGTGTAACATCATGTATTACTTTTCCTTCAATTATGAAAGTAAGAATACAGCCACCTGTCTCTTAGCCTTAAAATTCAACTCTAACATCTAATCACGTCTTGGATATCTCATAAGCATACAAACTCACATATAGTCTTTCTAACCCTACAAACCTCTCATCCATCACACACTTGTTTTCTTTAAATTCCATTAGTGTGGAGAGTGCTAGACTGCCTTGTTACATTTTCTAGTGAGTGTTTGAGCATTTTTAGAGAGCTTTAGAGAGAGAAACCAAGAGCAACTTATTTAACACTTCCTAGAGAGATAAAATTCTGTGGACAGAGAGAGAAAATGATATTTCAACATCGTCTGATCTCCATTTCCGGCAAGTGACCACATCTGGAGAATCCCCTCGACGAGACGAATCACTGGGTGGCACACGTTTACAGCATTCATGCAGCTGTTTTCAACACCGATGTATCCCACATCCTTGTGAGAAATTGGGAATCACTGGGGTTCGGCCAATAATACATATGTTCACTCATCCACGCCGCACTTGAAGTTTATCACTATATAAATGAATCCACAACTTACACCATGAGTTTTTCAGGCCTCACTCTCAAACCAAAAATTTTGTCCCAAGGTTCACTTCAGACTTTTACACAAGAGTTTTTTATCTAGGCTCACTCCAAACCTTTTACGATAATAAGAGTTTTATCTCTATGTTCACTCTTAAATCTTTTACAACAATATCACCATTTTGACTATTCTCACTCAATAAGGGATTTCCATAACCACAAGTGTTTGAAATATTAGAAGGTTTTACAATACAACTTGAATACTCACCAAAAATAAAGAAGATTTAAGTACGAGTGTTTACCCCAAATAATTTCAAGCTCTCTAAATATAATACATGAATGTCACCTGATTATTAGAATATACAATGTTAGGATGCACACACGTATGTATGTATATGTGTGTGTCTATGTATATGTAATACTTGAAAGTGTAATATTGTTCTTCCCAAACAATTTAACAATGCGATTTCATAATTATGTTGTACTTGAAAGTGTAATATTGTTCTTGTACTAAGGGGCGTGGCTTGATGGAGTAAGGTTTAGGATCCGACTTTCAGGTTCTGAATTCGAATCCAGAAAGTGTGTTTCTTGTAAGAACCTATGGCAATCGGGAATTTTACTTATTCCATTTAAGCCCGAAATAGGTGATTTGGCGACGAGATTTTTAATGATTCCGAAAAAAATAAAGTAATATTGTTCTTCCTAAACAATTTAACAATGCGATTTCATAATTAATTTGAAACAAATTTATTTCGAAGATACCCCTCGTTTTTTAGAAACCTTGGCAATTAACAAAAGTCTGTGATTCTACTGTATGGTTTCAGTTTTCAGTTTATAAGTCGCGGATGGTGTTGTGAATTACCGATCACTCTTGGAGTGTTTTTGAGGAAAACCGAATGCAATATTATTACTCTTAAGAATAATATACAAGTTTTTACACAAATGGAAAAACTCACAAAAACCTCTCTCACTCTCTGTACAAATCACACACTCATTGGGATGATTTTAGGCTCCCTGGAAGTCTGAATTTATAGGCAATGATTGGTTACTGTTCACCCTTGATTTATGCCTTCAATTGCTCCTTGATTCATGGTGATAACAATCTTCCACCAAAAGTATTTTGGTTTCATGCATAAAGAAGTCAAGCTCTACCTAAACTTGGATTGGCTTCTTCTTCAATTAGTCTTCAAGGGGGCCATGCAGTTGGTAGCAGGGCATTTCAACAAATCTCCCCATCTGTGAAGATTTCTCCAAATCTGAGCCGACCATCAATCATCATCTGACAGCTATCCCGGCTATGTCTCTGCACAACTCTAGCTTGTCTCGGGTAACCACCTTTGTTAACATGTCTGCTGGATTCTCATCTGTATGGATCTCCACTAGTCTCAGCAGTTGTTGATCCATCACCTCGCGTATCCAGTGATAGCGAATATCAATGTGTTTCGTCCGGGAATGATACATTGAGTTCTTGCTCAAGTCCAGAGCACTCTGACTGTCACAATGTATCTTGTATTCTGTCTGCTTGATCCCTAACTCTTGGAGAAATCGCTTTAGCCACAACATTTCTTTTCCTGCCTCAGCTATGGCAATGTACTCAGCCTCTGTTGTGGATAATGCAATACACCTCTGCAATCTTGACTGCCATGATACAGCTCCCCCTGCAAAAGTGTAAATGAATCATGATGTAGATTTCCTACCATCAAGATCTCCCGCCATATCTGAATCTGTATAGCCTTCCAAGATCGGATCAGCTCCCCCGTAACACAGACGAAACTTCGTTGTACCCTTGAGGTACCTGAGAATCCATTTGACTGCCTCCCAGTGTTGCTTTCCAGGGTTAGAGAGAAAACGGCTCACTACACCCACTGTATGTGCAATATCTGGCCTGGTACATACCATTGCATACATAAGGCTTCCAACAGCTGAAGAATATGGTATTGCTGACATTTCCTCTATCTCTTTCTTGGATGAGGGGCACGAACTCTTGCTCAGTTTGAAATGGTGCGCAAGCGGAACGCTGACTGGTTTGGCTTTCTGTATATCGAACCTCCTGATTACCCGTTCAATGTACCTCTCATGTGAAAGCCACAGCTTTTTGTTCTGTCTGTCACGAACAATCTCCATTCCCAAAATCTGTTGAGCTGGTCCTAAGTCTTTCATGTCGAAAGCCTTGGAGAGTTCATTCTTCAGCTGGTTGATCTTCGATGCTTCTTGTCCAACAATCAACATGTCATCTACATACAGTAGAAGAGCAACGAAATTTCCATCTGGAAACCTCTGAATGTATACACATTGATCTGCTACAGTTCTTTTGTAGCCTTGACCCACCATGAATGAGTCGAACTTCTTGTACCATTGCCTCGGTGCTTGCTTGAGCCCGTACAAGCTCTTTTTCAGCTTGCAAACAAGGTTTTCTTTACCTGAAACCTTGAATCCTTCTGGCTGCTCCATATAGATTTCTTCATTCAGATCACCATGAAGAAATGCTGTTTTGACATCCATCTGTTCAAGCTCCAAGTTCAATCTGGCTACCAACCCTATGATGACTCGGATTGAAGCCATTTTTACCACCGGTGAAAAGATCTCGTCAAAGTCAATTCCTTTTTTCAGTAGGAATCCTTTGACCACTAGCCGAGCTTTGTGTTTCACCACTTTCCCGCTGCCATCTTTCTTGAGCTTGAATACCCATTTGTTCTTCAATGCCTTCATTCCATGTGGGAGCTTGACTATCTCATAAGTGTTGTTTTTCTGCAGAGATTCCATCTCATCCTGCATTGCGTGCAGCCATTTGTCTTTGTCTTTATGAGATACTGCTTCGTTGAAGGTTTCTGGCTCCCCCTCGTCAGTAAGCAGAATGTATTCTGATCCTGAGTATCTGGCTGATGGAATCCGGCCTCTCTCGGATCTTCGTACAGGAGGTTCTGGCTGTCTGTTGTCATCTGGATCTATGGATGACCCTGAAGCCTCTGATGGAGCAGGCTGCAGCTCCCCCTGCTCAACACCTCCTTCCTCCTCTGGTTCTGCTTCTGGTATGTCTTTCACCTCATCATCATCTGTGGCCACTGGTGTTGGTGCTGGGGTTGTGTCTGGATTTTTATCAACATTATCGGCACTGGTTCTAGAAGGCATCTTGGGCTTTTCAATGTCTTCTATTGTCTGGTTTTCAAGAAACACCACATCTCTGCTTCTGATGACCTTCCTTTCCTTCGGGTCCCATAACCTGTATCCAAATTCTTCGTCTCCATAGCCTATGAAGATGCATGGAGTAGTCCTTGCATCGAGCTTCTGCCTGAGCTCCTTGGATACATGTGCAAATGCTAAACATCCGAATATTCTGAGGTGAGAATATGAAGGATTCTTACCAGACCACACTTTCTCCGGAATCTCGAAGTTCAACGGTACAGATGATGATCTGTTGATCAGGTAGCAGGCGGCACGAACAGCTTCTCCCCAGAATGGGTTTGGCAGCTTAGCCATACTGATCATGTTTCTGACTTTCTCCATAATGGTGCGGTTCATCCTTTCAGCGACACCATTGTGTTGTGGGGTGCGTGGAACAGTCCTCTCATGTCGAATGCTGTGACTTCCGTAGTAGGCATCGAACTCCCTAGAAGTGTATTCGCCTCCATTGTCTGTACGAAGACACTTCAGTTTCTTCCCTGTTTCACGCTCGACCATGGCATGGAACAGTTTGAAATAATCCAGGACCTGATCCTTTGATTTCAGAAAATACACCCATACTTTTCGAGAAGCATCATCAATAAAAGTCAGAAAAAATTTGTTACCGCCTAGTGATTTTACCTCCAAGGGACCACATACATCAGAGTACACCAGACTGAGTAACTCTGATTTCTTTGTAGATGAGAAATTAAAAGAGACTATGTGTTGCTTACCGAATAGACAGTGGTTGCAAGGATCCAAATTAGCATTTTTGGAGACGGTGATTAGATCCTTCTTTGTCAAGGTAGACAACCCCATTTCACTCATGTGACCGAGTCTCTGGTGCCACAGATTCTGAGAAGCCTCTCGTTCAGCTACATTGAGGCTTTCTGCACAAATCTTCACATGAGTCTTGTACAAGGTTCCACAGATGTGTCCTCGGGCGATGACCATGGCACCTTTTATCATCCTCCAAGTGCCGTTGCTGAAGTGGTTAGCATAGCCCTGTTTGTCAAGGGCTACTCCCGAGAGTAAGTTGAGCCGAAGTTCTGGAACATGTCTGACCTCTTTCAAGGTTACTGTATACCCTGCATTTGTCCGCAACTGTACTTCACCAATTCCCGCTATCTGAGAAGAACTGATATTCCCCATCTTCACTGCTCCAAAGTCTCCTGCTTTGTATGTTGTGAAGAAATCCCTGTGAGGAGTGACATGGTATGATGCTGCAGTATCTACCACCCACTCAACATCCTGAGTTGCGGTGTGAAGGCATGCTTCTTCCTGGCCGGAGCATATAGCTACATCCACTGTAGTAACTACTAGTGTCTCCGCATCATTCTTCTTCGGCTGGTTATTGCCTTGTCCCTGCTCCCGTTGCAGTTTCCGGCAATTCTTCTTCAAGTGGCCTTCAATGCCACAGTGGAAGCACTTGTATGTCTTTTTCCCGTCCTTGGACCTGCCCCTGCTTTTGCTTCTGCCTCTTCTCCCACCTTGATGTTTCTCCTGTTGTCTTCCTCGCTGCTCCGAGACAAGAGCTTCTGTTTGATCTGAGCCCACGTCTTTTCTTCTGGCTTCTTCATTTGACAATGCATCCTTTACCATAGGCATGGTAAGTTTGCCTCCTGGAGCTGGGTTGCTGAGAGTAACCACCAGAGTCTCCCAGCTATCAGGAAGAGAACTGAGTAGCAAGAGGGCTTGAACTTCGTCTGCCAATTGCATGTCTACTGCAGACAACTGATTCACCAGGCTCTGGAACTCGTTGGTGTGTTCTGCAACGGAAGTTCCACTCCGTAGCTTCAAATTCACCAATTGCCTCATTATTAAGGCCTTATTCCGAGCTGTTTTGGCCTGGAACATGTCTTCCAATTTCCTCCACATTTCATAAGCATATGGGTCCTGTGCTACGTGGTGAAAGACACTATGACCAATCCACTGCCTAATCTGACCCAAAGTTCTGTTGTTGAGTTTATTCCAGTCATACTCCTTAGCAGACCCTGGTTTCACTCCCTTCAACTCGATGACATCAAACAGATCTTTACAATGTAAAAAATCTATCATCCTAGGTCTCCAGAGGGAGTAATTAGTGGCAACCAGTTTAATCATTGCACCAGAATGAGAATCCTCCATCTCCATTTTAAGTTTTAAAGTTTAAAATGGGAATACACTAAAATTGGGTCTGAATTTCACAAATCGGAGGTCACCGTTGCGTCCGGAACGGTCGAAAATGGTGGAATAGACACTTCTTTGGTCTAAATCCGACACATGGGCTGATTTGTAAATTCCTAAAAGTTCTGGGGCAAAACTGTAAATTTCAAAACTTCAGGGGGCTAAATGAAATTTACCAGGCTGCTGACGTGGCAGGTGGGACCCGCTTTGCTGACGTGGCGGCTGACGTGGCAAGATGACGTGGCGTGCTGACGTGGCAAACTGACGTGGCAGTGCGGGACCCGTATTCTGACGTGGCTGACACGTGTCGCTGACGTGGATGCTGACTCGGATCGTCTTCAACCTCTGGCGCGCGTGAGGCGCGTGCTGCGAGTGGGCGAGCGTGGGAAGCTCTCTGGTTGGCGCGTGTAGCGCGTGCGGCCGTTCTGGACGTCGGTTCGGTCGCCGGAAAATACCACCGTGCTCATCTCGACGTGAACTAGCTGATGGTACCCTCAAATTGGATTTTTGACAACTTTTCCGGAACTCGAATTTTCCGAACCAAGCTCCGTTCTTCGGTTTTTCGATCCCAATGAAGAACCAAAGCTCTGATACCACTTGTTGTGAATTACCGATCACTCTTGGAGTGTTTTTGAGGAAAACCGAATGCAATATTATTACTCTCAAGAATAATATACAAGTTTTTACACAAATGGAAAAACTCACAAAAACCTCTCTCACTCTCTGTACAAATCACACACTCATTGGGATGATTTTAGGCTCCCTGGAAGTCTGAATTTATAGGCAATGATTGGTTACTGTTCACCCTTGATTTATGTCTTCAATTGCTTCTTGATTCATGGTGATAACAATCTTCCACCAAAAGTATTTTGGTTTCATGCATAAAGAAGTCAAGCTCTACCTAAACTTGGATTGGCTTCTTCTTCAATTAGTCTTCAAGGGGGCCATGCAGTTGGTAGCAGGGCATTTCAACAGATGGATGGGTCTTTTCATTCACCAAAGTTGCATGCTGCTCGTTTGGCAAGCCTTAAAACGTCGCACATAGTTACTTGGGAAGAGTTTAAAAAGAAGCAAAAGGTACAATGCATAAGCAACATGTTTATTTTCTTTAACATGATTTAACTGTTGATGCAATTAATCTTGCTATATTATCTATCTAATGACATACATACATGTATAGTATGATAAACAAGTCTATGTGGCTATGTCCTATGTTGAGAACATATGCATATTCCATATGCACAACTTGTGAATTGTTTGTCTATAAATTACAAGAGAAACAGTAGAAATTTTGAAAGTGTTTTAATTGCTTAGGACCATATTGTTTCGGTTCTCACACTTGATCACTCTTATTCTATAATATTTTTAATGCCTCTTTCAATTTATCTTTATTTAAGAACATTTTTTTTTTTTATGTTTACAAGTTATTTTAGCTAACAGGAATATATAGAAAGGAAGATGACATACATACATGTATAGTATGATAAACAAGTCTATGTGGCTATGTCCTATGTTGAGAACATATGCATATGCATGATGTGAGTATTAATGCGACATGCAGACACTTATTCTATTTTTGATAATGCACTTTCTTTGCAAATATTTCCATAAACTATTTACAATCTACTTTATTCACACATTTGCAGAATTTTCACCTTTTACGCACTCAATCATTTTAATTTGAATTTTTTTGTCCTGTATTTTTGTTAGTATACGCTCAGCTGCAGCTAGATGGCTAGTAAAGCCATCACGAGTATCCTCCCCTCGGAAACTGAGGAAGACCTCATATTTGCTTGATGAAGAAGAAGCCATGAAGGAAAGTTTGTGTCTCAAAAATCATCCATTTCTCTTGTCATCTTTTCCACGTCCATCCAACACCATTTATTTATTTATTTTAAAAATCAATTATTAAAAACAAAATCATCATAAATTTTGAAAGAGCAGGAGACTAAGGTTGATTTAATACAGTAATCTAATTTAATACATATCATCCATCCCAATATTAAGCAAGAAAAAGTAAACGCAGTGCCGGACGGAATTGCTACACCTTAAACGTTCAAAAGAATTAAATTCACTAACACCAACAATACTTCATTTCTATTTTGAAAATTGAGTGAATTAAATGAAGAGTGGATGAAGAAATGAAATACAAATCTGAAAAACAAAATTGTAATAACTAACTCAATCCAACTATTTGAATTTTGTAAAACTCTTCTGTAATATTCAAAAAAAAAAAAAAATGTGAAAGATTATAAAGCAGTGGGACTCCTGTGTGGCTAAAAAAAAAAAAAATAAAATGCTTTTGAAAGTTTTTAAAAAGAGAGAAAGAGACATACGTGTTTTAAAAAAAAAAATATATTTCTTTCTCTCCCATCTCTTTTCTTTTATTTTCTCTTTCTTCTTTTTCTTCCAAATACTATGCCAACTTCAAACCACCGCTGCCGCTTCACCGCCGGCCATTAGCCTCCACGCGCCGGACCACCTGAAAGTTGTCGTCGTCAGCTTTCCAGATCCGCCGAGAACGAGCCGAAAGGACGCTAGACGCGCCTCCACGCGCCGCTGGAAGGGAGCGATACGTCGCCGTTTCTTCTGCAATTTCCGGCCGTCTCCGGTCACTTCTGACGGCCACCGCCGGCGAGTGAGTGTTTCTCAGGCCGAGATCTTTCCAACGCCAGTGGTCACTTCCTGATCCGACATCGTTTGGGTTGTTTTCCGTTTTGTAATTACCGACAATTCGGGAATATTACTAGAAATCGAGATCCGACCGTTGGATCGGCGATTCGATCACATCAGATTGATACTCTCGATAATACGAGCGTTTTGGTATATATATTCACCGTTGATAGTATCTGGTTGTGGGGCCCAATTTTTGGTTGTGGGGTCCGATTTTTGTTGTGGAGCCCGCTTGGCTCGTTAAGCGTATCAACAAGTTCCGAAGCCATCGCTGTGATCCTTGAGATTTTTGTTGACCAATGGATCTTTCTTTGAGAGGTTTGGAGATCGTTGGAGCTCGGTATGTGATTATTATCATTTTAGGGTGTAAATGATATAATTTGAAAGTTTTGGACATAATTGTAAATTTGCATAATTAAGAGGGTAAAATTGTAAATTCTGCTAATTAGGGGTTAAATAGTAATGTTTACGAATTGTAGGACTATTTGGGCTTATTAGAAAAGTTTAGGGGCTAAAACGGAAATTTAGAAACTTTAGGGGTAAAATCATAATTTTGGATAATTGAGGGACCTTATCGTAATTTTACATTTTTCAGATTCTTGGCGAGGATATAGATTTATTCAGAGCTTTTGCATGGATAGAGGTAAGTACACTCTGTGGTGATTCTCTTAACATATTGTTTGATGATTGATGGTTGTTGTGAGAGTCGGTATAGATATAAATATAATGATATATTATATATATATATATTTATATTAAATATATTTTGTTGAGATATAATATTGAGATATTGAAAACATGATAAATATGAGATTATAATTATTGAGATGAGATTGGTGGATTGGATGTGAGATGTGATTGTGTTGATGATGTGTGCTGTTGTGTTACGCTGCCGGGTTGGTATAATAGTGGTCGGATTTGAGATGGGATGTGATGATACATCAGATGATATGAGATGATAGAAAACCTTGAGAGTTGTCATTGAGGTACTCTCCTACTGGTTTTGATATGGGGGAGTACGGGGGCTTCCTCATTGAGTATATTTTACTCACATTTTACGAGTTGATATGGTTGGAAACCTTGGGAGTTGTCATTGAGGTACTCTCCCATTGGTTTCAATCCTCTGTTATACTAGACCCGGAGTAGCAGCCATGTTTGATGGATGTTTGTATTGTTGTGGGATGATTGTTGTGGTGATATTATAACATATGTTATTTTCATATATATATATAACCCTATTTTATTGGTGAGGTCATGTTGAGAGAATGAGTGCTTACTTGCTGAGCTTTTTAAGCTCACTCCCCTCTTCCCCCAACATTCCAGGTAGTTCGTGAGCAAAGCAGGAGCAGTACCAGAATTGGATCCACGTGCCACAGTTGTATTTTCGGGTTGGTCCAGACATTTGAGTCGTCACTTGTATATTATTAAGATATGTTGTAATCCATGTATTTGACGTATATTCCATGTATTTGTAATTTATGATGTATTATTGTGTGAGATCAAATGGTGGGTTGTCATATAGAGTGCTCGAGCTGAAGTTGATCGCAGACCTCTTTCTAGGGTAGGGCCCGCCCTAGGGAGGGGGTCGTGACATCTTCAACTATAAAAATTTAGTAAAAAAAGTGACTAAGGAAGGTCTACTTTGAAATTGAATTGGACCACCATTCGTATACGCTGGACGTGCGAATGCACATAAATTAATCCAATTGAATAGTTACATATAAATTAAGATAAAACGCTTAAAGAGATTTCAAATGATAAATGCTAGTTGAAAGCCTCTTCAGCATTATGCAATGGCACAATTTTAACACTTCAAGATAAGTTAGGCGCCTTATTTATGAGGGAACATCTTCTATTGCAATGTGGGACAAGTATAGCCGTTTTATTTTTCCAGAAATCTTTGGAAACTTTGTGAGATTTTCACAGTATGAGAAATCAATATAGATACTGGACAAATAAAATGAAGGTTGTTTGGAAAGGACCTCAGACTTTCACAGCCTAAGAAAGATAACATATTGAGATGGTTGTAATTGTGGATTGATGATGGAGAAAGCAAGCCAACTTTGTACAATTTGAAAGAATTGTTCTCTTAAGATTCGGGATTTCTGATGTATCCCACATCCTTGTGAGATATTGAGAATCACTGAGGTTCGGTCAATAATACATATATCTACTCATTCAAGTCGCGCTTAAAGTTTATCATTATATAAATCGAATCCACAACTTATATTAAGAGTTTTTCATGCCTCACTCCCAAATCAAGAGTTTTGTCTCAAGGTTCACTTCAGACTTTTACACAAGAGTTTTATATATAGGCTCACTCCAAACCTTTTACGATAATAAGAGTTTTATCTCTATGTTCACTCTTAAACATTTTACAACAATATCACCATTTTGAGTATTCTCACTCAATAAGAGATTTCCATAACCGCAAATGTTTGAAATATTAGAAGGTTTTACAATACAACTTGGATTCTCACAAAAAATAAAGAAGATTTAAGTATGAGTGTTTAACCCAAATAATTTCAAACTCTCTAAATATAATACATGAATGTCACAAGATTATTAGAATATACAATGTTATGATTCACACACGTATGTATGTATATGTGTGTGTCTATGTATATGTAATACTTGAAAGTGTAAAATTGTTCTTCACAAACAATTTAACAATGCAATTTCATAATTAGTAGTGGTTGGAAAGAGAAAATAAATTTTTTATTTAATAAAAATAATTTTGATTAATAAAATAAATATCTCAACTCACTAATATTCAACAATGCCACATGTCACTTTATTAAAGCATATTACACATGTCTAGAACATGTAAATAATATACTTAATAATTCCAATACATTTATTTAATAAATTAATTAATTATCACTTTAATTAATTAATCCATTTAATCAAATGTATAATGTATTTCTACATTTACAATAAATGTTAAAATACATTCAAGGTTGACATATGTCCCAAAATATATCCGATAATTAATTAATATGTATCCAATCAAATTATGTATCTAATACACATACATATTAATTTAGGAAATTATCGAATATCCCGCATGTGTTGTCGTTTAACCGATTAAACGATCTGAATTAACTCATTTAATCTGGTGAAGTATTATGAATAATCCATATTATTCATATTGAATTGCCCAAGTGCTCAACGAGTACACTTCATATTGTGAGAATCTCTAAGTTATCCGTCACGAAATCTAATTTCGTGTCCATAATCCACTCACTCATGGATTATGACGATCACGAATAATCTCGCTAAACTATACAAGTCGAGGTCATAACATACGTATAATTAAGGGTGGCAAAACGAATCAACGAATCGAATTTGTATCGAATCCTAAACGAATCGAATCAAAATGTGATGGATTCGTATTCGATTCGTTTATTAAACGAATCCTAGTATCAGGATTCGTATTCGATTCGTTTAATAAACGAATCGAATACGAATATTCGTTTATTCGTTTAGTCGCTTATATTATTTAATAAAATAATTTACCACACTTGATTTACATTAATTCTTCATAAATATATACATATGAAATATGTAATTAATATATTTACTAAAAATACCTCACCAAATATCGAAAATATTACATTTTCTATGATAATTAGCTATAATTTCTTGAATCTTAATTGAAAATTAACAAGAACTAGTAAATAAAAATAATAAAACGAATCCTAAACGAATAAACGAGCTTAAATTCGTATTCGATTCGTTTAATAAACGAATCGAATCGAATTGACCCATTTATTAAACGAATCCATTTTTTCAAACCCGTATTCGCTTTAAAGCGAATCGAATCGAACGAATAAACGAATCCTGACCCAAATTGCCACCCCTACGTATAATCATCCGCCACAGGCTATCCGTATTATATCTGGGATATAGATAACAACGTGACTTTCAACGATTCCGAAAAAAATAAAGTAATATTGTTCTTCCTAAACAATTTAACAATGCGATTTCATAATTAATTTGAAACAAAATTATTTCGAAGATACCCCTCGTTTTTGAGACACCTTGGCAATAACTAACAAAAGTCTGCGATTCTACTGTATGGTTTCAGTTTTCAGATTTATTTATTTATTTTTATTTTTTTGTGGGTTAGTAAAAGTTTAAGCCGACGTTAAATAGTTTGGTGGAAAAAGATTTATAATTTAATTATCATAATTTGAATTTGAGTTTAGTGATGTATTTATTATAAGAATATGAAATAATTAGGTTTAAAAAGTAAAAATTTAAATTGTCAATCCATTTATTTATGTAGGAATTAAGTTTTTTACTATAATTTAACCGGTAGGGATGGCAATGAGCTGGGATCGGGCCAGACTTTGATAAGCCCGGTCCGAGCCCGGGAAATACCCGGTCCAAGTTGTCATCGGGGCGGCCCGATACTGGCCTGGGTCCGATTTTCTTATTATAGAAAATTATAAATAAAAAAATTTATTATATAAATATATATATTTTATAAATAAAAATATTTAATTATTTATTTTAAGCCCGGATTTTTTGGATTGAACCCGGCCCGGACACGGGTCTGAACCGGACTTTCATTTTGAAACCCGGCTCGTATTTTTTTTTTCCATGTATATTAACCGGTCAAAACTTCTCTCAACATTAAGTATTAATTATAAATAGAAATTTTTATCGAGATTTTCTAATATGTGCTATTATTATTTGTCTATTTTTAATGAGAAATATAATAAACAATTTAAAGTAGAAATGTAAAATTCATGAACCGTAAAAAACAAAGGACTCAACTCATAGCTCACCCATAGCTCTAAGGTACGCGATTTCTTCTTTCTACTCTACGTCCAGTGTGTCTGACAGCGCAATCATTCTACTTTGATCCTCATCCAACCAAAATCTGACAGCACACTCCATTTTTTTTAGTACTAATTAAAAAATGTTCACTAAAAAGTAAAGTAAAGAGACCCTCAAACATGAGGGTTATGTTTACCAGAAATTGTAGACATGCCATTCCATGCTTTTTTTTTATTTAAATAAATTTCATACTAAAATCTTTAAAAAGTTTTCAAGTCAAAGCTACCTGAAGAACGTTAAATAGCAGAAATGGGTGATTTTTTTATGTTGAAATAAAACAACATTTTGTACTAAAAGAATGTCTGTCTAACTTATTGAATGGAATTATCAATAAAATTTTATAATAAATATAATGTGTCAAATATGTACAATTACATGTGACACACTTTATTTTAGCTATTGGATCGATATTGCATTTTCAATGGCTTGGGTCAAATCTTATGTGTACACTATTAAATATTATGATTTGTTTGTTATAAATTAACATGTTTATCAAAATTACAGTTTACGTCAGGAAATTATCTCATCAGACATTTGCTATAGTCCCTATAATATTTTGTGTGAACTATCGTCACCCAATAGCAAATTCCCCAAGCCATGCACAACTTGTGAATTGTTTGTCTATAAATTACAAGAGAAACAGTAGAAATTTTGAAAGTGCTGTAATTGCTTAGGACCATATTGTTTCGGTTTTCACGCTTGATCACTCTTCTTCTATAATATTTCTAATGCCTCTTTCAATTTATCTTTATTTAAGAAATTTTTTTTTTATGTTTACATGTTATTTTATCTATCATGAATATATAGAAAGGAAGATGGCAAAAGTATTTACCCTTAATATTATGGGGAAAATACGTTGTTGCTACAATCTACAGTATGAAAATGGATATTATTATGAAGCCGTTCTATACTGTCTTGAGGTTGTTGAATTTAATAAATCTATATTTATCGTCGATAACCGTTGTGTTTCAGTCCCTACCACCACCATCGCCGTGATCCTTGAGATGTTTGCTGACCAGTGGATCTTCTTTGTGAGATTTGGAGGTCGTTGGAGCTCGATTCTTAGCGAGGATATAGACTTATTCAGAGTTTTTGCATGGATAGAGGTAAGTACAATGCATGATGATTCTCTTAATATAATTGTTTGATGATTGATGGTTGTTGTGGAAGTCTATATATATATATATGTGTGTGTGTATATATATATTTGCATATATGTGAGATATTATATTGAGATATTGAAAGCATGATAAATATGAATTCATGATTAATGAGATGGGATTGATGGATTGGATGCGAGATATGATTGTATTGGATGATGAGTGTTGTATGTTATGGTGCCGAGTTTCGTATAATATTGGTCGGATATAAGATATTTTTGAGGGTTAATATCTCCATATATTGCGGGATGATTGAGATATTTTTTTTAAGGGATAATATCTCTTCATATTTTGCGGGATGATATGGTGGGAAACCTTGGGAGTAATGATGAGGTACTCTCCCATTGGTTTCAATCCTCTGTTATACTGGACCCGGATTAGCAACTATGTTTGATGGATGTTTGTATTGTTGTGGGATGATTGTTGAGATGATATTATAGTATATGTTATTTTCTTATATTATATTATATATTTATATATAAATATATATTCATATTTTGTTGGTGAGGTCATGTTGAAGGTATGAGTGCTTTACTTACTGAGCTCTTTAAGCTCACTCCTCTTTTTCCCAAACATTCCAGGCAGTTCGCGAGCACAGCAGAAGCAGTACCAGATTTGGATCCACGTGCCACTGTTATTTTTCGGGTTGGTACAGACATTTGAGTCGTCATTTGCATATTATTAAGACTTGCATGTTGTAAATCATATAATTGGTGTATAATTTTGGGATTTGTAATCTATGATGTAATTTTATGCACATTTATATGGTTGGTTTGACATATAGAATGCTCGAGTTAAAGCGGATCGCAAACCTCTTTCTAGGGTTGGGCCCGCTCTAGGGAGGGGGTCGTGACAGTACGAATGTTCGCTAAAAAGTAAACATGAGTGCTATGGTTACCAGAAATTGTAGACATGCCATTCCATGCTTTTTTTTTTATTTAAATAAATATCATTCTAAAATCTTTAAAAAGTTTTCAAGTCAAAGCTACCTGAAGAACGTTAAATAGCAGAAATGGGTGATTTTTTTATGTTGAAATAAAACAACATTTTGTACTAAAAGAATGTCTGTCTAACTTATTGAATGAAATTATCAATAAAATTTTATAATAAATATAATGTGTCAAATATGTACAATTACATGTGACACACTTTATTTTAGCTATTGGATCGATATTGCATTTTCAATGGCTTGGATCAAATCTTATGTGTACACTATTAAATATTATGATTTGTTTGTTATAAATTAACATGTTTATTAAAATTATAGTTTACGTCAGGAAATTATCTCATCAGATATTTGCTATAGTCCCTATATTATTTTGTGTGAATTATCGTCACCCAATAGCAAATTCCCCAAGCCATGCACAACTTGTGAATTGTTTGTCTATAAATTACAAGAGAAACAGTAGAAATTTTGAAAGTGCTGTAATTGCTTATGACCATATTGTTTCGGTTCTCACGCTTGATCACTATTCTTCTATAATATTTCTAATGCCTCTTTCAATTTATCTTTATTTAAGAACATTTTTTTTTTATGTTTACAGGTTATTTTAGCTAACATGAATATATAGAAAGGAAGATGGCAAAAGTATTTACCCTTAATATTAGGGGGAAAATACGTTGCTGCTACAATCTACAGTATGAGAATGGATATGATTATGAAGCCGCTCTATACTGTCTTGAGGTTGTTGAATTTAATAAATCTATATTTATCGTCGATAACCGCTGTGTTTCAGTCCCTACCACCACCATCGCCGTGATCCTTGAGATGTTTGCTGACCAGTGGATCTTCTTTGTGAGATTTGGAGGTCGTTGGAGCTCGATTCTTAGCGAGGATATAGACTTATTCAGAGCTTTTGCATGGATAGAGGTAAGTACAATGCATGATGATTCTCTTAATATAATTGTTTGATGATTGATGGTTGTTGTGGAAGTCTATATATATATATATATATATATATTTATAAATATATATGTGTATATATATTTGCATATATGTGAGATATTATATTGAGATATTGAAAGCATGATAAATATGAATTCATGATTAATGAGATGGGATTGATGGATTGGATGCGAGATATGATTGTATTGGATGATGAGTGTTGTATGTTATGCTGCCGGGTTTCGTATAATATTGGTCGGATATAAGATATTTTTGCGGGTTAATATCTCCATATATTGCGGGATGATTGAGATATATTTTTTTTAAGGGATAATATCTCTTCATATTTTACGGGATGATATGGTGGGAAACCTTGGAGTAATGATGAGGTACTCTCCCATTGGTTTCAATCCTCTGTTATACTGGACCCGGATTAGCAACTATGTTTGATGGATGTTTGTATTGTTGTGGGATGATTGTTGAGATGATATTATAGTATATGTTATTTTCTTATATTATATTATATATTTATATATAAATATATATTCATATTTTTTTGGTGAGGTCATGTTGAAGGTATGAATGCTTTACTTACTGAGCTCTTAAGCTCACTCCTCTTTTTCCCAAACATTCCAGGCAGTTCGCGAGCACAGCGGAAGCAATACCAGATTTGGATCCACGTGCCACTGTTATTTTTCGGGTTGGTACAGTCATTTGAGTCGTCATTTGCATATTATTAAGACTTGCATGTTGTGAATCATATAATTGGTGTATAATTTTGGGATTTGTAATCTATGATGTAATTTTATGCACATTTATATGGTTAGTTTGACATATAGAATGCTCGAGTTAAAGCGGATCGCAAACCTCTTTCTAGGGTTGGGCCCGCTCTAGGGAGGGGGTCGTGACAGTACGAATGTTCGCTAAAAAGTAAACATGAGTGCTATGGTTACCAGAAATTGTAGACATGCCATTCCATGTTTTTTTTTATTTAAATAAATTTCATACTAAAATCTTTAAAAACTTTTCAAGTCAAAGCTACCTGAAGAACGTTAAATAGCAGAAATGGGTGATTTTTTTATGTTGAAATAAAACAATATTTTGTACTAAAAGAATGTCTGTCTAACTTATTGAATGAAATTATCAATAAAATTTTATAATAAATATAATGTGTCAAATATGTACAATTACATGTGACACACTTTATTTTAGCTATTGGATCGATATTGCATTTTCAATGGCTTGGATCAAATCTTATGTGTACACTATTAAATATTATGATTTGTTTGTTATAAATTAACATGTTTATTAAAATTATAGTTTACGTCATGAAATTATCTCATCAGATATTTGCTATAGTCCCTATATTATTTTGTGTGAATTATCGTCACCCAATAGCAAATTCCCCAAGCCATGCACAACTTGTGAATTGTTGTCTATAAATTACAAGAGAAACAGTAGAAATTTTGAAAGTGCTGTGTAATTGCTTAGGACCATATTGTTTCGGTTCTCACGCTTGATCACTATTCTTCTATAATATTTCTAATGTCTCTTTCAATTTATCTTTATTTAAGAACATTTTTTTTTTATGTTTACATGTTATTTTAGCTATCATGAATATATAGAAAGGAAGATGGCAAAAGTATTTACCCTTAATATTATGGGGAAAATACGTTGTTGCTACAATCTACAGTATGAAAATGGATATTATTATGAAGCCGCTCTATACTGTCTTGAGGTTGTTGAATTTAATAAATCTATATTTATCGTCGATAACCGTTGTGTTTCAGTCCCTACCACCACCATCGCCGTGATCCTTGAGATGTTTGCTGACCAGTGGATCTTCTTTGTGAGATTTGGAGGTCGTTGGAGCTCGATTCTTAGCGAGGATATAGACTTATTCAGAGCTTTTGCATGGATAGAGGTTAGTACAATGCATGATGATTCTCTTAATATAATTGTTTGATGATTGATGGTTGTGTGGAAGTCTATATATATATATATATATATATATATATATATATATATATATATATATATATATATGTATAAATATTTGCATATATGTGAGATATTATATTGAGATATTGAAAGTATGATAAATATGAATTCATGATTAATGAGATGAGATTGATGGATTGGATGCGATATATGATTGTATTGGATGATGAGTGTTGTATGTTATGCTGTCGGGTTTCGTATAATATTGGTCGGATATAAGATATTTTTGCGGGTTAATATCTCCATATATTGCGGGATGATTGAGATATATTTTTTTAAGGGATAATATCTCTTCATATTTTGCGGGATGATATGGTGGGAAACCTTGGGAGTAATGATGAGGTACTCTCCCATTGGTTTCAATCCTCTGTTATACTGGACCCGGATTAGCAACCATGTTTGATGGATGTTTATATTGTTGTGGGATGATTGTTGAGATGATATTATAGTATATGTTATTTTCTTATATTATATTATATATTTATATATAAATATATATTCATATTTTTTTGGTGAGGTTATGTTGAAGGTATGAATCCTTTACTTACTGAGCTCTTAAGCTCACTCCTCTTTTTCCCAAACATTCCAGGCAGTTCGCGAGCAAAGCAAAAGCAATACCAGATTTGGATCCACGTGCCACTGTTATTTTTCGGGTTGGTACAGTTATTTGAGTCGTCATTTGCATATTATTAAGACTTGCATGTTGTGAATCATATAATTGGTGTATAATTTTGGGATTTGTAATCTATGATGTAATTTTATGCACATTTATATGGTTAGTTTGACATATAGAATGCTCGAGTTAAAGCGGATCGCAAACCTCTTTCTAGGGTTGGGCCCGCTCTAGGGAGGGGGTCGTGACAGTACGAATGTTCGCTAAAAAGTAAACATGAGTGCTATGGTTACCAGAAATTGTAGACATGCCATTCCATATTTTTTTTTATTTAAATAAATTCATACTAAAATCTTTAAAAACTTTTCAAGTCAAAGCTACCTGAAGAACGTTAAATAGCAGAAATGAGTGATTTTTTTATGTTGAAATAAAACAACATTTTGTACTAAAAGAATGTATGTCTAACTTATTGAATGGAATTATCAATAAAATTTTATAATAAATATAATGTGTCAAATATGTACAATTACATGTGACACACTTTATTTTAGCTATTGGATCGATATTGCATTTTCAATGGCTTGGATCAAATCTTATGTGTACACTATTAAATATTATGATTTGTTTGTTATAAATTAACATGTTTATCAAAATTATAGTTTACGTCAGGAAATTATCTCATCAGACATTTGCTATAGTCCCTATATTATTTTGTGTGAATTATCGTCACCCAATAGCAAATTCCCCAAGCCATGCACAACTTGTGAATTGTTTGTCTATAAATTACAAGAGAAACAATAGAAATTTTGAAAGTGCTGTAATTGCTTATGACCATATTGTTTCGGTTCTCACGCTTGATCACTCTTCTTCTATAATATTTCTAATGCCTCTTTCAATTTATCTTTATTTAAGAACATTTTTTTTTTATGTTTACATGTTATTTTAGCTAACAAGAATATATAGAAAGGAAGATGGAAAAAATATTTACCCTTAATATTAGGGGGAAAATACGTTGCTGCTACAATTTACAGTATGAGAATGGATATGATTATGAAGCCGCTCTATACTGTCTTGATGTTGTTGAATTTAATAAATCTATATTTATCGTCGATAACCGCTGTGTTTCAGTCCCTACCACCACCATCGCCGTGATCCTTGAGATATTTGTTGACCAATGGATCTTTTTTGTGAGATTTTGAGGTCGTTGGAGCTCGATTCTTAGCGAGGATATATACTTATTCAGAGCTTTTGCATGGATAGAGGTAAGTACAATGCATGATGATTCTCTTAATATAATTGTTTGATGATTGATGGTTGTTGTGGAAGTCTATATATATATATATATATGTGTGTGTATATATATTTGCATATATTTGAGATATTATATTGAGATATTGAAAGCATGATAAATATGAATTCATGATTAATGAGATGGGATTGATGGATTGGATGCGAGATATGATTGTATTGGATGATGAGTGTTGTATGTTATGCTGTCGGGTTTCGTATAATAGTGGTCGGATATGAGATATTTTTGCGGGTTAATATCTCCATATATTGCGGGATGATTGAGATATATTTTTTTTACGGGATAATATCTCTTCATATTTTGCGGGATGATATGGTGGGAAACCTTGGGAGTAATGATGAGGTACTCTCCCATTGGTTTCAATCCTCTGTTATACTGGACCCGGATTAGCAACCATGTTTGATGGATGTTTGTATTGTTGTGGGATGATTGTTGAGATGATATTATAGTATATGTCATTTTCTTATATTATATTATATATTTATATATAAATATATATTCATATTTTGTTGGTGATGTCATGTTGAAGGTATGAGTGCTTTACTTACTGAGCTCTTTAAGCTCACTCCTCTTTTTCCCAAACATTCCAGGCAGTTCGCGAGCACAGTAGAAGCAGTACCAGAGTTGGATCCACGTGCCACTGTTATTTTACGGGTTGGTACAGACATTTGAGTCGTCATTTGCATATTATTAAGACTTGCATGTTGTAAATCATATAATAGGTGTATAATTTTGGGATTTGTAATCTATGATGTAATTTTATGCACATTTATATGGTTGGTTTGACATATAGAATGTTCGAGTTAAAGCGGATCGCGAACCTCTTTCTAGGGTTGGGCCCGCTCTAGGGAGGGGGTCGTGACAGTACGAATGTTCGCTAAAAAGTAAAGTAAAGAGACCCTCAAACATGAGGGCTATGTTTACCAGAAATTTTAGACATGCCATTTCATGTTTTTTTTTATTATTTAAATAAATTTCATACTAAAATCTTTAAAAAGTTTTCAAGTCAAAGCTACCTGAAGAACGTTAAATAGCAGAAATGAGTGATTTTTTTATGTTGAAATAAAACAACATTTTGTACTGAAAGAATGTCTGTCTAACTTTTTGAATGGAATTATCAATAAAATTTTATAATAAATATAATGTGTCAAACATGTACAATTACATGTGACACACTTTATTTTAGCTATTGGATCGATATTGCATTTTCAATGGCTTGGATCAAATCTTATGTGTACACTATTAAATATTATGATTTGTTTGTTATAAATTAACATGTTTATCAAAATTATAGTTTACGTCAGGAAATTATCTCATCAGACATTTGCTATAGTCCCTATAATATTTTGTGTGAACTATCGTCACCCAATAGCAAATTCCCCAGGCCATGCACAACTTGTGAATTGTTTGTCTATAAATTACAAGAGAAACGGTAGAAATTTTGAAAGTGCTGTAATTGCTTAGGACCATATTGTTTCGGTTCTCACGATTCATCACTATTCTTCTATAATATTTCTAATGCCTCTTTCAATTTATCTTTATTTAAGACCATTTTTTTTTATGTTTACAGGTCATTTTAGCTAATAGGAATGTATAGAAAGGAAGATGACAAAAGTATTTACCCTTAATATTAGAGGGAAAATATGTTGCTGCTACAATCTACAGTATGAGAATGAATATGATTATGAAGCCGCTCTATATTGTCTTGAGGTTGTTGAATTTAATAAATCTATATATATTTATATATTTATATATATATTTGGGGTTATACGTACGTACATATTAATTAGTATTTTCTTTTTTAGTTGAGGTGTCGGGAATGTGATAGTATGTCCGAGGATAATAACCCGTGTCTATGCTTTAAAGGCATGGAGTTTGATTTGCCTGATTTTACTCCTGAAGTGTTAGATGTTAGTTGTGTGTTGTGTTGTTAGTAGTTATGTGTTGTGTTAGTAGTTGTGTAGTTGATAGTTTTGTAGAGTTTAATATAGTAGTTGTGTATTTATTATGTTAGTTGTATAATGTCTATATAAAGGCATTTCATTTGTAAGTTTTAATCAAGCAAATGTTAATACACATTTTCCGGGACGTTACACTACACTTGTTTCCAAGGGGGGATGTTAGATGTTAGTTGTGTGTTGTTAGTAGTTGGGTATTGTGTTAGTAATTATGTAGTTAGTAGTTGTGTTTAATATAGTAGTTATGTATTTATTATGATAGTTGTGTATAATGGCTATATAAAGGCCTCTCATTTGTAAGTTCTAATTAAACAAATATTTATACACATTTGGCTTCACAAATTCTCACATGGTATCAGACGACCAGAGTTCCGATCTCTGGATATCTCCTTGTCCCTGTTTCCGAACAGGTCTTATCTCATTGTCCCTGTTTCCGAACAGGTCTTACCTTCTTGTCTCTGTTTCCGAACAGGCCTTATCTCATTGTCCCTGTTTCCGAACGGATGTTAGTTGTGTGTTGTGTTGTTAGTAGTTATGTGTTGTGTTAGTAGTTGTGTAGAGTTTAATATAGTAGCTGTGTATTTATTATGTTAGTTGTATAATGCCTATATAAATGCCTTTCATTGTAAGTTATAATTAAGCATATGTTGATACGCATTTGGCTTCACAAATTTTCACATGGTATCAGAGCCAGAGTTCCGATCTCTGGATATCTCATTGTCCATGTTTCCGAACATGCCTTATATGTTTGTCCCTGTTTCCGAACAGGTCTTATTTGCTTGTCCCTGTTTCCGAACAGGTCTTATCTTCTTATCTCTGTTTCTGAACAGGTCTTATCTCTGCTTCGATGATCAACTAGCTGATGTCTTCACCAAATCCTTTCTTCTGGGACGTTACAATACACTTGTTTCCAAACTCAATTTGGTTTCGTCTAAACCACATTGAGTTTGAGGGGGGATGTTGGATGTTAGTTGTGTGTTGTGTTGTTAGTAGTTATGTGTTGTGTTAGTAGTTGTGTAGTTGATTGTTGTGTAGAGTTTAATATAGTAGTTGTGTATTTATTATGTTAGTTGTATAATGCCTATATAAAGGCCTTTCATTTGTAAGTTCTAATTAAGCAAATGTTGATACGCATTTGGCTTCACAAATTCTCACATGAAGAATTTGAACTTTTGAAAGAGAATAATCTTACTCTGGATGACTTGAAAGAACCTCACTTCACTGGACATGTAAAAATCATTCAAAAACTTTTAAATATTAATTTATTTATTAATTAATGGTTAATTTTCAAATAGATATAAAATTCATTTTCAGTGTTACAAGTGCTACAACCTGATGCTAATTCGGATGATTCCTGGTCATGGTCGACCACTAACTTGTGACTTCCCACCTCGAAGAATGAGAACACAACCGATGATGAAGTTTTTTACCAGAGGAGTGATTTTGACTGGCTATAATCCTAAAAATTGCACTTGGCAAGTAAACAGATACCTAACTAATGCTTTGGTAAGAGCTTTTTTTATATACACTCATTCGTTATATTTAATAATAATAATAATAATAATAATAATAATAATAATAATAATAATAATAATAATAATAATAATAATAATAATAATAATAATAATAATAATTTCTTTTATTAATAATTTGTATTTGCCTTTCTAATCATTAGGGTGGGGTGGGTGATGAGAGAATACATGGTCCGAATCATTGGGAGTTTTATTTTCGTCTTTTTAAAGATTTTGAAGATAATAGCGAAGAGGAGGAAATGTCAGTAACCCCATCATCAGTAACCCCATCATCAGAGGATGATGAAGATATGGAATGAGCAACAACACCAGTTGGGGAGGATGAAGAGGCAGAAGCAGTGGAAGAGGAAGAGGAAGAGGAAGAAGAAGTTGAAGAAGAATAAGTAGAAGAAAAAGAAGAAGAGGCGGTGCGGTTGGTTGAAGGAGTCCCAACTTATGCCTTCGTGGAAAAAGGCCCCAGAACCGAGCAATCTACCTTTGTAGAAGTTTTTGATGTTCAATTTTATTTTACTTGAATTGTGAACCAAGACGTATCTGTCAAGTCAAGGAAGCCAAAAAGATGCTCATAGTTTGTCACTTCTTTTTTTTCCCTGTGCGTTCACTTGTGAACATGCCTTAGCCAGGGTTTTTCTTTTTCTTTTTCTTTTTTTCCTTTTTTTTAAAAAAAAAAATATTAATGGCTTCCTTTGTGTTAGGAATACCCAATTATCACCAGAATGCAGAATCTAAAAAATTATGTCATTGATCCACTTTCTGATTTTAATCCAAACCCTAATTAGGGTTTCATGGGCTTGCCTCTAATCCATTAGAATATCATTTTAACATCCAATTAAAAGTTTTTGACCTCATATCGGATAGTTAAATATGAGACTCGAGCACTATAATTTTCATATCCGAAGTCTTATATAATTATTTTAGCTAAGATAATAGTGACAAGAATGAAAATTTTTAAAACATATGAGATTATGGAGTATGAAAATGCGAAATAAATTAAACAGTTTATAGCTATAATACCAACAGTACGTAGGGTCTAATTAGTGAAAACTTAATAAATATAGTAGCCAAAATTTTAATTACCAACCGATTTAAGACAAAGGTGTAATTAAGTAAACATGAGAGTACTTAAATGAATTTTTCTTTAAAAAAATTCCTACAACTTAAAGGCCCAAATCTAGGCTCAAAAGTTGTGCAAAATTCAGAGGAGAAATTTTGAAATTTCTAAAAAAACAAAAGGGTACATTTTTCTCTCATTCATATAAAAGCCCAAAAAGATAAAAGAATAATACATATCTTTTCACATTTTGGGATGAGCAATAGAGGGGAGTGTGAAAATTTGTGAAGCCAAATGCGTATCAAGTGTACTGTAACGTCCCGGAAGAAAAGATTTGGTGAAGACATCAGCTAGTTGATCATCGAAGCGGAGATAAGACCTGTTCGGAAACAGGGACAAACAGATAAGACTTGTTCGAAAACAGGGACAAGGAGATATCCATAGATCAGAACTCTGGCTCTGATATCATGTGAGAATATGTGAAGCCAAATGCGTATCAACATTTGCTTGAATAGAACTTACAAATGAAAGGCCTTTATATAGACATTATACAACTAACATAATAAATACACAACTACTATATTAAACTCTACACAACTATCAACTACACAACTACTAACACAACACATAACTACTAAAAACACAACACACAACTAACATCCAACAGGGATAAAGAGAAAAATCCAGCAAAAAGATGTAAAAACATAGTTATATGATTAATTTGCTTAGATTATTAAGTTTTCAAAATATTTTTATATTAGGGTTTAGTGATTTCATGACTTATAGATGTTAGAATGATGATAGTATAGTTGTGGTCTTAATTTTGTTGATTAGAAGTCATGGAAGATGAAATGTGTCCCAAACCGGAAATTAAGCTCACTCGAACAGGGTGTAGTAATTTGAATATGACATGAGTTCTGAAAGTTGGATTAACAAATCATAAAATTATATGAAAACTAAATACAATAAGGACTACCATAGTAAAAAAAAATAATAGAAATTTTAATACAAGTATGAATTTTGTAAAATTTGAAATTTAGGGTGTGGCAATGGGCCGAGCCGGGCCCGAGCTTTGATAAGCTTGGCCCGAGCCCGACAAGTATTTTTTTGGGTCGGGCTTTATCCGATCCGATTTTTATTAATAAAAAATTATTATTTTTAATTTATTATATATATATAATTTATTATATAAATATAAATACATAATATAAATAATATTTTTAAACTCGGGCCCAGGCTTAATGTGCTAGGCCCGACTTAAGCCCGAGCCAAAGCTGGGCCTCTATTTTGCTGAATGTTGCAGATGTATACCTAAGTTCAATCTGGTTCTCAAATGCGGTTCCGGTTCCGGTTCTATGGTCCGGTTCCGGTTCCGATTATTCTGGAACCGGAACCGGATCGGTTACAACCAGTTCCGGTTCAAATCTGATTTTCCGGTCCGGTTCCAATCGATTCTGGGTAGACTCGGAACCGATGCTCACCCCTAACAGATGCTTAGGTGATATAACAACCTTTCATCTGCCGTAGTATCTCCGAAAAAAGGAATGTTAAAAACTTGGTATCATAGCATGGTCTAGGGATCAGTGATTCCAATAAATAGGGTACTGGGATCTTATATGCGCAGTATGCCCGTATTTGATCCAGGAAGTACGTCTTCAAGTTTCATAAGTGGATTAACGAAATCTTTGGTAGTTATCTGAATGTTTCTTCTGTGATATGCTCATAGATTCTGATCTATTACTATATGCTCCTAGATTCTGATATATTACTATCCATTAATTTTAATAGTACTGGTTAGATAATTCATTATGATTATGTTCATTCTATACTTAATTTAAAATAGGTAATGAGTTTCATCAGGGTTTCATATGGACGTGAGTCGATACCTATGCTTAAAAAATTTTAAGTTTAGATACCTTTAGTTTGAAAGAAATAGATACTAATACTTGCGAAAGAGTGTAATACTTGCAACACATCCCAAAGACTTTTTTGCAATATGAGCTTTTTCTGCACCATTCTTCAGATTCCAACAATCTTTCTTGATGTGTCATTGCTTGTCACTATTGTAATATTTAACATTTTTTATTTCGATATACCATGGTTTTGACACCCACTTGAGTCACTTTCCGATGATCCCTCTTTTGTCATCGACAATGCTTCTGCTTGTTTTGAACTAGATAATCTGTCTTCCTTATTTTTACGCCTAAACTCATCTTCTAGGGCAGCAGCTGCAACTTCGTCAAAGATTAGATTACTAGTGACAACATTACTTGTCAAGTTGATGATAAGTTGATCATGCGAATCAGGTAGACTTTGAAGTAGAATCTTCGCACGTTCATTTATAGATATACTATAATCCAATACAGTAAGTTGGGAAAATAGTGTATTCAAGTTGTTGATATGATTTGTCAGGTAGACTTTGAAGTAGAATCTCTCATCATTTGTATATATACTATAATCCAACACAGTAAGTTGGGAAAATAGTATATTCAAGTTGTTGATATGATTTGTCATGGATGTGGACCCGCTCATTTGAATAGTGTAAAGCCTCATCTTCAATAAGATTTTATTATGTAGTAGCTTGACCTCATACTTCTCTGCAATGCTGTATAACACTGAATCTGCTAAGGCTAGATACAAGTTGCCCATAGCGTTGTCATCCATATTCTTCTATTTTTCAGCAGTTATTCCATCTGGTCTCTCACCAATTACAGCTAAACAATTATCTTTTCTCAATATTGCTTTTATTTTAAGTTTTCAATAGGGAAAATTGCTCCCGTTGAACTCTCAATTTCGTACTTTCGTGTCATGCTTCTGATGACGATCAGTTTCTCACTTGAACCGACTTTTACTATTTCACCGTGAATATGATCATTTAAAATACCTTATACGTAAATAATAACATATACATGAATAGTATGTATACGTGAATATTACTACACAATATATATGAACAATCTCTGTGAACAGTAACTATGAACCTAAAGCTCTGATACCATTGTTAGGGGATCGTGGGCTGGAAATGACACGCAAGTAAAATGAAATTGATAACAATTGTTAGTTTAGTAGTCGTTGCCTACCATATAACAATACAATAATAATTAAGAGACTTAGCCTACCATAAATATTAACAATAAAATAAATAAATGAAATACAAATTTAATGTGGTAAAATATTCAATGTGAGGGAAACATCCACATACAAATGTAGAATGATTTCACTATAGTGAAAAGAATTTTAGAACTTCTCTTTAAAGATAATGAGCGAACAATCTCACAATCTATTTTAACTCTCTCGTAAACTTTTAAGAATAAATAATATTTTTCTTTATTAGAATACATAGAATTTGGTCGAAAATGAAATGAAGAAAATAATAAAATGAAGTTTCTATTTATAGTAATGATATTCACTGTGTAAATAGTGATTTTAATTTATTATTATTTTTTTGATATATGGGACCCACCCAAATAATAATTGGCATCTTTTCATACCAACCATTGACTTTAACAGATGAGGAATTTGATATGCTCTAAGTTCTTTTGGATACAAAGCTTCATAAAAAAATGTAACTCCATGTTAGGATGTTGAAACAAGAGTTCATTTGGAATGCATATTATCTGTTGATTTTTCTCTCTCTGTTATTTTTAACTAATTAGGTGACTCAATATGAATGTGTATCATGGTATATTGTTTTATGGAATGTTAATGGATTAATTACAACTTTTAAATGAGCATACTAAGTTGCTTAAAATGAAAGTGTTTTTAGTCTTTTCCCAATTTATCATGATCTAGTTAGGAGAATTTCATGTTTATGAAAAGGTGAGTTTTAGTGAGTTGTATAGTTTATTATTTTGTAGATATGATTTTTACATATATTGTATAGTTTGTTTGTGATTTCGATAATGTATTTATTTCTACTATTTTAATAAGAAACTCAACTTAAAAATTTATATTGATCGAAGTTAATATATAAAATCCGATAATTTAAGTCCGAAAAATTAAAGTATAATAATATCAAATCTTAATATATCAAGTCCGATATGTTTTTTATCGTAGTCTAAATCAGACACTTCGGAGATCTGAAGTACAAATTTCAAATCTCTTAAATTTAAAATAAAAAAATTAAAAAAATTGAAAAACAAGAACACGACATAGTCCTCAACGTCAGTCCACTTACGAGAAATTGTCTATTTTTACAAAAGGCAAATGTGGAGGTTTATTTTGACAAATGGTAAATATTTTTTTTTTTTTTTTTGGGACTACTTTGGTAAATTTCCCTTATTAAATCTCGTCTGTTGGTTTTGTTGGATCTACTACGTATGAGCCCTTATAAACCAGCCTCCTCGAACGCAAGAAGTATGAAGATTTAATCCGCCGAGATCGATGGAACACCGGCGTTTGGAGAAAGTATGCAGAATGGGAAGATTCTCTGAAAGAATTCAAACGCGCAAGGAGTGTGTGGGAACGCGCGCTCGAGGTGGATTACAGGAACCATACTCTTTGGTTGGAGTATGCTGGTTTCGAGATGAAAAACAAGTTCGTTAACAACGCTCGTAATGTTTTTGACCGTGCTGTTACTTTGTTACCTCGTGTGAATCAAATTTGGTATAAATATATTCACTTTGAAGAGATGCTGGGTAACGTGGCTGGAGCTAGACAGATTTTCGAAAGGTGGATGCATTGGATGCCTGATCAGCAAGGATGGAGATCTTACATAAAGTTTGAGCTTCGATATAATGAAATTGAACGCGCTAGACAGATGTATGAAGGTTTTGTTTTGTGCCACCCAAAAGTATCAGCATGGATTAAGTACGCTAAGTTTGAGAAGAAAGGAGGAGTTGATGGGCAAAGAAATGTTTATGAACGTGCGGTGGAGATATTGGCAGATGATGAAGAGGCTGAGCAGTTGTTTGTAGCCTTTGCTGAGTTTGAGGAGAGATGTAAAGAGACTGAGCGTGCTAGATGTATTTATAAGTTTGCTCTGGATCATCTAGCAAAAGGAAGGGCTGAAGACTTGTATAAAAAATTTGTGGCATTTGAGAAACAATATGGAGACAGGGAATGTATCGAGGATGCAATTGTTGGAAAGAGTCGGTTACAATATGAAGATGAAGTCGGTAAAAATCCAATGAATTATGATACTTGGTTTGATTACATTAGGTTAGAAGAGGGTGTGAGGAATAAGGAAAGAGTTAGGGAACTTTATGAGCGAGCAATTGCCAATGTGCCTCCGGCTGAGGAGAAACGTTACTGGCGTAGATATATTTACTTGTGGATTAATTATGCATTGTATGAGGAGCTGGAATCTGAAGATATGGAGCGGACAAGGGATGTTTTTCATGAGTGTCTGAACCTGATTCCTCACAAGAAATTCTCATTTGCGAAGATATGGCTCTTAGCTGCTCAATTTGAAATACGTCAGTTGAATCTCAATGGCGCTCGAAAAATTTTAGGCAGTGCAATCGGAAAGGCCCCAAAGGATAAGATATTTAAAAAGTACATTGAGATAGAGCTGCACCTTGGTAATATTGATCGCTGCAGAAAGCTTTACGAGAGGTATTTGGAATGGTCACCAGGTAACTGCTATGCATGGTGCAAACTTGCAGAACTGGAGATATCTTTGGATGAAAATGAACGAGCTAGAGCTATTTTCGAGCTGGCAATCGGCCAGCCAGCCTTGGATATGCCTGAATTATTGTGGAAGGTAGCTTGAGTAGACAATTTTCCTTTACTATGTGTATATTCTCTTTGTTTTATTTTGAACTGTGTCCCCTGTTGTGCTCAGATTGTACTTCTGCAAATCTTAGTTCCATAACCATTTTTGTTAAAGGTGTTCATCCCATTTTACCTAATATTCATTAAGCGGCTGTTATGTTTTTTTCTTGACCATTGTTCTTGTAATGGCAAAAACCATCCAAGAAGGTTTTTTTTCTCTTTGGTTTCTTGATCCTATGTCTGATTGGCTGCAAATAAGTTATTTGTCATTTCCTTTGTTATGTAATCAGAACTCTTTCTTAGCTACTGTCTATTAAGAAAGCTGATAATTTAGTATTATCTGTGCTATTTTATTTCAGTTTCCATTTTTATTTTGACTTTTGTATGTTGTACAAATGTAAGATGCTGAAAACATCTTTTGGTTTGTATGCTCATGACTAGTTTGCTGTTTGTTTTACATTGTTTTGGTTTCGCTTCTCAGAAAATGCTTAGTTTAGTGTAGCAAGTGTTTACACTTGAATGTTTAAGAGAATACATTGAGAAAAGATGCAGTAATAGTTACAGTTCTTCTTCGAACCTAATAATTATCCTGGGACTGAACCTAGCATCGTGAGCCCTTCCCTGATTTTCCTTGTCAATTTCTATTTTTTTTTTTAATTGAACATGGGAACAAGATATCATAAGTATTTCATTTAATTTCAGGCTTATATTGATTTTGAGATGTCACGAGTTGATTATGAAAGAACTAGAGCACTTTATGAGAGACTTTTAGATCGAACAAAGCATTTCAAGGTGTGGATTAGTTATGGGAAATTTGAGGCTTCTGCCATGAGCGAAGATGGTGGAAATCCAGACTTGTCGGTAGAGGATTTCCAGGAAGATCACTGTGAACAGAAGAAACAATCCATTCAGCGTGCAAGAAGTAAGTAATTTGATACCAGGCTGTGTTTTATCCTTATTTGTTATGCTTTTCTGTTTAATTTGATCATTCTGAAATCTATCACCAGTTTGAATGTTAATCTCATATCTTTCTCTGTCTTCATCAGGGGTTTTCGAGAAAGCTATTAACTACTACAGAACGTCAGCACCTGAACTCAAGGAAGAAATAGTGATGGTATTGGAAGAATGGTTGAAAATGGAGAGTAGTTTTGGCGAGCTTGGCGATGTTAGTTTAGTCCAGGCTAAGCTGCCAAAGAAACTTAAAAAGAGGAGGCAAATTACAAGTGATGATGGGCTGTCAGCTGGGTACGTACCAGTTAACTGTTGATATATTCTTCTATTGCTAAGATAAGATATTCTCCAGTGTTTTGGAATCCTTATTATTTGCCAATTTATTGAATCTTTTGCACCCAGTGGCAATCTTTCTATCTGCCTATTGCACTTTTAATGTTAGTTTTTTTATGAAAGCAAATGTTTGTTTCCGATGACAAGCAGGACAATTTCTGTTATTAGTCTCTTTATGATTTGTAAGAGATAAATAGTTAACGGGGCCTTGAAATGTTTGAGAAATCTGAATATTCTTCTATTGAGATTTACAAATGAAATGTTTTCAACTATAAAATGGCTTAAAAAGTCCCTTCAGACTGTATGTATGTTAGTGTTTATGTGAAGTTTCATTTAAAATTTACTTTTCGCATGGACAGGTCATTCTAATTCTCAAGTAAAATTGGAGTTAAAATATCAAAGTTTTGTTTGTTTTGTGTTCCAATTCAGAGTAATTTCAAGGTTCATTTGATTTTCTTCTTCAATGTCACGCTCAACTCAACTGGACTGCCTCTTCTTTGCTGTGCTCCCTCATTATCAAGATGAAGTTTGTTAATGCTAAGGTTGCCTGCCTTTTCCCACCCTATACCAAGGGACCGTATATAACAATATATATGACAAAACCTGCAAACAAAATATGAAATATAAAAATATGTCCATCCAATATTAAGGTAAAAAAATAAATCTTAAATGAGAGATAAAAATTAATTGGAGCGTTGGACTTACTGAAGGAAGAAGAAAAATGGGGAGCTCAGTTCTCAAGGACTCTGCAAATTCTCTTAGGATTCAATAATTCATCATAATCAGATGTTCCAACAATTACAGAAGCTCCACTGGTGCCTGCCTTATCATCCAAATTTCTAATTTCTTCATCAAATTTAAGAGTAAAAGTGTTGGGTTTGGTCTCGTTGGGATTTGCATATACTGGACAAACCCCACAACCTTTCGCCTTGTTAAAATCATTGTGAACAAAGAAGTTAAATGAGAGTGTTGTATGAAAATCCTGCATGGATAAAATCCAAGTATGACATGATCTGAATGTATGGGGAAGCGCACCCAATAGTGAAAGGGAGCCAATTTCACATATTTGGTTTCATCGGGAGTTGTTATTTAAAGAAGAATGGATCCACATCTGCATGATAATCAATCACAGCACAAAGAGCAAACCCGATTAAGTTTCTATAAGAGTTCTGTGGCAGTTTCATAGTTATTGAGGATCCTGAACTTGATTGTTGAACTACTCAGGAATTCATTCCCAGGGAAAATAATGACAGACCCTTAAGGCCTCCACAAAATTCCTGTAAAATGAAAACCAGAATTTCAAATATAACGTAGAGGGTCAGAGTTAAAGAGAGTGGGGATTTGGTACCTTTTCAATGAATCTTCTCAGTGATGCAATTGCCATATGGTGAATTCTTAGTTGTGAATCTGCCAAAATCTTGTTGTCCGCTGTTTCATTCAGTTTCCAGCAACCACCAAAGAAGAACAGGGATGTAAATTCACTCATATAGTCGTTGGGAAGCATTTCAAGTATAGATGTATCAAGTTCTTCTACACTTGATGGAATCTCTGGCAAAGATTGGAGTTGCTGACAATTCCCTACCTCTAAATATTTTAGAAATAATGGAAGTTCTGGTAATGACTTAAGCATGATGCAATTGCTCAAGTCAAGCCATGTTAGCCGTGAAAGATGGTCAGTATCTTGTGGAATCTTTGTAATTGAAGATGGCAGCTCTGTAATTGACATGTGTTCCAAATGTTCCATTTCTCCAAGATTTCTGGGAAACTCTCAAGGTTTAAGCAGTCCATAAGATAAAGCACTTGAAGAGATTTCAAATTATAAATGCTAGTTGAAAGCCTCTTCAGCCTTATGCAATGGCCCAAATCCTTTTCAAGATAAGTTAGGCACTCTATTAATGAGGGAACTTCTTCTATTGCAGTGGCTAAGTATAGAATTTTTATTTTTCCAGAAATCATTGGAAACTTTGTGAGATTTTCACAGTAGGAGAAATTAATAGATACTGGACAAACAAAATGAAGGTTGTTTGGAAAGGACCTCAGACTTTTGCAGCGCTCGAAAGACAACAGACTGAGATGGTTGTAATTCTGGATTGATGAGGGAAAGCAAGCCAACTTTGTACAATTTGAAAGAATTGTTCTCTCAAGATTTGGGGTTTCAGATGTATCCCACATCTTTGTGAGATATTGGGAATCACTGAGGTCTATATATTTTAACTTGAGAGCTTTCTGCAACAAAAGATAAACAAAGAACAGATTAAATAATTAGCATGAATAATTTTCCCAATTAATTTTATATATATATTGGATTTAATACACAATACCTTTTCCCCTTCCCAGAGTTGCTCTAAATTACTAAAAGGCAAGTTGAGTTCAACAAGACTCTTAGGCTTAAAATGGAATGGCAATGTTTTCAAAGGATATTGGTGTTGCAATGTAAATATCTAATTCCTTGGGAGGCATTCCAAACCTTGTTCAACAGCACTTTAGAGCTCGATTTGGAACATATTTATGCCTTGGCATATAAAATTTAAGCATCTGAGGTTGGACCATTTGCAAAGGCTCCAGGATTTAGATTGATGTCTTTTATTACGGACAAATCAAGGAAATGCCTTCAATTTTATCGGTCCCTTACAAACCAAATTAAAAAAATGATTAGTATAAATTAAAAAAAGCTTCCTAATTGAAAATAAAATATAAATTTGTACAATTTTTTAAATTCAAAATATATATTGGGGAAAAACAAAAATTGCGCGGCGGCCATTTGCACATTTTTAATTCCTCATAGAACTTGATTAAAAAAAATTAAATAAATCATATTCCTTTATAGAAAACATAGGCGTGGTTGTGAAAAAATATTTTTTTAAAGGTGTAGAATCTTACCATATTTTGCTTCAGCACATGACGGACATCCTTAGGATTCCACAACCTGCTACGTTTGCCAGATTCATGGTGAACAATTTCTTGTCCCATTTCTTGCAATAAATCATGCATTTGTAGGATCATCAGTGGACACCCTTCTCATCAAGAAATATTTGCTTCTCTCCCTCATTCAGCTCATCATAACTGATTTTCAGAACCTTAAAAATATTAGGTTCAGAAATCAGTTTCAAGTTCAGCAATTTATCTTCCCATTGTTGTTTGCTCTTTTGATGAAAGGAAGCACCCAACACTTTTAAAGCTAACGGATTGCCATTAGCATAACACACAACTTGCTTTGAGAGCTTCAGAAGATCATGAGAGCGATTATTTTGCCTAAAGGATTTTCTCCAAAAGAGCTCAACAGCATCATTGTGTTCCAATCCATGACCTTATACACATCATTCACTCCACATTTATCAAGTATTTGTTTATCTCGTGGTAATAATGATTCTACTTCCAGGACTAAACCGATCTAGCCCTCCAGCCAAACTTTCTAATTGTGTGAAGTCATCATGAACATCATCAAGGACGATCAATGCTTTCTTCCGTTGGAGCCTTTTCTTGATTTCTGAGGATATAATGGGAGTTCCTATTTTGAGACTTTCTTCCAATACCTGAGAAATAACCTCATCTCGAACATGTATTACTCCTGTTTTGTTTATTTTTTCTCTAACGTTTTCCATGAAACACTTGCCTTGAAACTTTCTAGAAATTTGATGGAAAACAACATTAGCACGAGTTGTTTTACCAATACCGCCCATGCCCCATATTCCTATAACTCGAACATCAAGCATTTTGAGACAACATTTTTTTAATTTCCTCAATTCGTGAATTTAATCCAACAAACCCATCTAAATCAATTGAGTCTGACATATCTGTTGTGATTCACCGATCACTCTTGGAGTGTTTTGAGGAAAAAATCGAATGTAATTTTATTACTCTCAAGAATAAAATTCAAGTTTACAAACTAGACACTTAAAAAACCTCACAAAGCCAAAGCATGGCAGGAGGAAGCTTAAAAATTGCTATAATTGCTCCTGATTCCATGGAATCTTGCTGGCACCACCTTGCTTGTTGTTGTGTTGGCACCACACAAAGCCAAAGCATGGCAAGAGGAAGCTTCTGCATTTCAAGCAGTAGCTGTACTCTACAATATCTTCCAATTTTTTAGAAATATCAGCAGCAATCTTTTCCACAAGTTCCGCCTCATTCCTAGAAAATGATAAGTCGAAACAGACCAAGCTAGAGATTAATGTTCTTTTTATTTTCATAAACAAAGGTTCAGTCAGTGAACATTCTGATTACAAGGAAAATTTTTAAGGGTTACCTGGATTCGGTGGAATCATATCCCGATAAATTTGCTGCTTCTGTCAATGCAGCCCTCCATTTGTGAACCTTTTCTGGCATCTCCTTAAACTTTTGTTCATGCACAACAAAAGATTCTTCAAAACTCCTCCTTTGTTTTCGCACATCAGATGGATCAACATGGTAGAAAACCGGAATAACAATTTGGCCATTCATATCCTTGCAGTCAAGAATCTTGACAAGTTCATTGAGGCACCATTTGGAAGAAGCATAGTCTTTTGAGAAGATAATTATCGAAATATCAGCTGTTTCGATTGCATTCGAAAGGGCGGGCGAAATCTCATCTCCTTTCTTAAGTTCCTCATCATCAATGAAGAATTCTACTTGCTTCCGACGCAAAGCTGCAGCTAGATGGCTAGTAAAGCATTGCGAGTGTCCTCCCCTCTGAAACTGACGAAGACCTCATATTTTCTTGAAGAAGAAGAAGATGATGATGATGAAACCATGAAGGAAATTTTGTTACTGAAACAGGGAGTATTAAGAGTTGACAATAAATGTAAGCATGAAATATAGATGTAAATTACTTATAAAAGGAATTGAGCTTTCTTCCCACTTGCTCCCTCCTTTTCCTGGAAATTTCAGGGAGATTTCCTTAAGATATTTGCGTATCTTTTACCAGACAGAGGTTGTGTAATACGTCATTCTTTTGTAAAAGTCATTATTGCATTATTAATTAAACACATCACACCACACACCTCTTATTGTCAATAATCATGCCCCCTTATCTCCTAATCAAACAAAAGAATCCAACCACTCACCTCATCCACTACACCACCCAAGCACACACACAACAATATATGTTGTGATTAAACACACACGAATAGAATGATTGAGAGAAAACTCTTCTTTTATATTACTAACAAAAGAATTACAAAGCCAAGCTTTACAAAAAACGCTCACCACTTTACACTCTATTCATTCACTCACGTTAGGGATGCTAATAACAAAGGTCCAAGGCTCATTTTATAGTGCCCAAATCGCGTGAAAAGTGCCACGCGGTTTGGCACTTGCTGGCAACACACACACGTTTACCAGCTTGCTTCATAGCTGTTTCAAGAGTTGGCTGCCATGCATGATAAGCTGTACGCGTAAACTTATCATGCATGCAAGCTGTTTGCATGTAAATACTTTTAACAAATCTCCCCCTCGGTGAAGATTTCCCAAAATCTGAGACGACCACCAATCATCCAAACCGGATCCTCCCCTGACTGCATCTGTATGACTGCCTACGTACCCTGAGTGGAATCAAGCCAATCGTGTTCTTTGATTCTCCACACTCTGACTATGTGGAGAGTGTTGGTTTTCAGAGTTCATGCGCAGCGGAAATCGTGTTTTGGGTGACAAAAAATTATTTTCACATGAACAATAAAATCCGGATCTGGATCCGTATTTTCTAGTATATTAATAATAAAAAATTAAGAACTCAGGTTAAAATATACCTGCAGATCTGAATATCTTTGCAAATCGATTCTTTGAACCACGATCTTCCTCGTCTATCTGCTCACCTCCAACGACACGTGTGGGCGTGAAAGTAATTACGAAGAATACTCTAATTTATTAAGGATCCGTGTACTCAGCACATGAGACGAATCCTGAATGCTGTTTTTCTTTTGATTTTCTCAAAATCAACTTAAGAAAAAATAAAAGAAAACAATTTTCCCTTTTCTTTTCTTTATTCTTTTTCTACTGTTTTTGTTGTGTTGTTTCTTTTTCCAAAATCGAAAACTTCAAAAACCCATCCCTATAGCTCACGTTTTTTGTTGTTATTTTAGCATTAGGACTTTTATTTTGAATTTTTTAATTTTGATCAAAATCAAATTCTTATCAAGCAAATCCATTAAGGATATTATTAATTTTAATTTTCAAAAAAAATCAAAAATAAAATCCTTTGATATTTATCCTCTAAATTATCAAAGATAATTCATTAAAAAAACAATTTTTTAAAATTTTCAACTTTTGAAAATATTATCTCATTAAATTAAAATTTAATTAATCAAATTAATTAAATATTAATTTTCATAATTTAATAAATAGATACATTATCTATTGATAAATATATTAAGACAACATTTGTCATAATTTCCAAACATGAGCTATATGGAATAATTAGAGTGTAAAATAATTCATAATTATTTTAAATAATTCACAACTATTTTTCTTCGTAATTATAATCGTTCGAACAGTGATAGAAGACGACGAGGGGACCGATGGACCTATAATTCTAAGCTCCAATAATTCGTCGATTAATTATAAACTCTTTTATTAATCAAACGAAATTATTAATTCTGGAGTAACTCCACTAAATACCCAGAATTGCACTCTCAGAATTATAGAATTAATTACTCAAAGTATTCGTCCATTGATATAGTCATTACCTATGTAGTGATCCTCCATAACAGATTCGTAAAGGAGCTAGGTATAAAAAATCCGTTAACCTCTCCAATTACATCTTTATCCTTGACTTCCATTAGTTCTCAAGTGAACAATTAATTCATAACTTTTATGAATTTGCGCGCTAATCGTTCAGGTCCTGAACTAACAAACAAAGAATCTTATGAACGGATTTCATTATATCAGGTTAGCATTCCCAGCTATTCATTCAACTCATTCCCAAAATACAAGTTTACGAAATGTAATAAATACAAAACCATACCGAGTAAATTAAAGAATAAATTAATATGATATAGGAGTCTGCTAAATATAATGAATTAAGATCATCACATATATGACCATCATTATGATAAAATTGATGTTCTTTATTTAACGGAAAATTATTAAACTTTTCAATTTTATCTGGTCCTGTCCAATATAATCTTATTATATAAAACACATTCATTTTTATGTCTCTACATAATATAGTCTGGATAGAACTATACCATTCATAATGGAATGAACTGTATTTATGACTTTGGATTTGAAGATTCCCAACTTCAAATCATAGTCATGGACAAATTTTGATTATTACTCTTTAAATTTTATCCATGCATATATGCATGTAACATTTTACATACACATATATGTTTAATTTAAAGCTACATAAATAATCACGGAATTTTCATGAATTTTATAAAGCAAATCAAAATGCATACATGGAATAAAATAGAATCACAAATTTATTAATCAATCATGTTTCGAACATATTTGCTTGTCGGGCATACAAATCCCAACAAACTCCCACTTGCCCTAAAGCAAATGAGACATGTCTCTAATCCCCAATCCTTCTAGATGCCCCTCAAAACTCTTTGCAGGCAGCGTCTTGGTAAAAGGATCGGCTAGATTCTCTGCAGATGGAATCTTTAGAACAGCCACGTCTCCGCGTTGCACAATGTCCCTAATCACATGATATTTCCGCTCAATATGTTTTGATCTCTTGTGGCTTCTTGGTTCTTTGGAATTAGCCACTGCACCACTATTATCACAATAAAGTGACAATGGCTTTTCCATATCTGGAACCACTTCCAGATCAGTAAAAAACTTTCGGAGCCAAACCGCTTCTTTGGCAGCTTCACAAGCAGCCACATATACGGCTTCCATAGTTGAATCAGCAACACAAGATTGTTTGATGCTTCTCCAAACTATAGCTCCCCCACCAAGAGTGAACACTGATCCAGATATCAACTTTCGATCATTTATATCTGATTGAAAATCAGAATCAGTATATCCAATCGGAATCAAATCCCTACCAGAATAACAAACATATAGTTCCTCTCTCGTTCTCCGTAGATACTTGAGAATATGCTTAACTGCTACCCAATGATCTAATCCTGGATTTGACTGAAAACGACTAACTATTCCCACTGCATAGCATATATCTGGTCTTGTGCATAACATAGCATACATCAAGCTCCCTACTACTGCCGACGCATATGGAATCCGCTCATATCTTCTTATCTTCTTCCTTTTGGGGGTGTCGAAGGACACTGCTTTTTAGAAAGAACAACTCCATGACGGGAAGGTAAGTTACCTTTCTTGGAGTTATGCATTGAATATCTAACAAGCATCTTGTCAATATACAATGCCTGAGACAGAGCTAGCACCTTTTTCTTGCGATCTCTAATAAGACGGATCCCAAGAATATAACTTGCTTCTCCTTCCAAATCTTTCATTTGGAATTGTTCAGCTAGCCAAGCCTTTACGTCTGATAATAGTTCTACATTATTCCCAATAAGTAGAATATTATCAACATAAAGTATTAGAAAGACCACTCGCTTGTCCTTAATGAATTTATAAACACAAGATTCATCAGGATTTTGGATAAAGCCATAAGATTTGATCGCCTCATCAAATCTCATGTTCCAAGATCTGGACGCTTGCTTAAGTCCATAGATAGACCTTTGCAACTTGCAAACCTTTTGCTTTTCGTCCTTGCTAATAAAACCTTCTGGTTGCTCCATATAGATGGTCTCTTCAAGATAACCATTCAAAAAGGCTGTCTTGACATCCATCTGCCAAATTTCATAATCATAATGAGCAGCAATGGAAAGCAAGATTCGAATGGACTTCAGCATGGCTACTGGTGAAAAAGTTTCCTCATAGTCAACTCCTTCCTTTTGGGTATAACCCTTTGCCACTAGTCTTGCTTTAAATGTCTCTACATTACCGTCCACTCCCCTCTTTCTTTTGTAGATCCATTTGCACCCTATAGGATTTACTCCTTCAGGTAGATCTACAAGCTCCCAGACTGAGTTGGAATACATGGATTCCATCTCAAGTTTCATAGCTTCAAGCCATTTCTCTTTGTCATGATCTTCCATTGCACATCTATATGTTAATGGGTCATCTTTTCCATCATCAGTGATAGCAACTTGTACTTCACCATCTCTTGTCTATATCGAGAAGGTAGTCGCACTATCCTCCACTACGACGAGGTGGGGTGGGAACGTTCTGCTTCGTGCAACGAGATCTTGCTTCTTGAACAACAATCCAGCGTTGTTGACTGATCTTATCAGATTTTAATTCCTTCAAGACTATCTTACTTGAGGTTTGAAGTCTGTCATATAATTATTCTCAAGAAAACGTGGCATTTGTCGATACAAACACCTTATTATCTCGAGGATTATAAAACAACACCTCCCCTTGTGCCTTTTGCATATCCTACAAAGAAACAAACTTCAGAACGCATTTCCAACTTTGTTGTCTTACCCATTAGCACATATGCTGGGCACCCCCATATACGAAAGTGACTCAAACTGGGTTTGTGGCCACTCCATAACTCTAAAGGTGTTCTAGGTACTGACTTAGATGGAACTACATTCAAAATGTAGGTTGCTGTTTGTATAGCATACCCCCAAAACGATTTTGGAAGTGAAGAATAACTCAACATGGAACGAATCATGTCGAGTAAAGTTCGATTTCTCCTCTCAGCTACATCATTTTGCTGAGGTGTACCAGGTGCAGTTAGTTGGGATAAAATCCCATACTCTAATAGGTGATCTTTGAATTCATTATCAAGGTATTCACCTCCTCGATCTGATCGAAGGCACTTGATTGATTTACCTAATTGTTTTTCCGTTTCGATTTGGAATTCTTTAAACTTTCCAAAAGTTTCAGACTTATGTCTCATTAGGTAAACATAACCATATCTGGAGTAATCATCAACAAAAGTAACGAAGTACTCTTAACCACCTCTTGCTTGTGTAGACATAGGTCCACAAACATCTGAATGTATAAGCTTCAGTGGTTCTTGGGCCCTATTTCTTTTTGCAGAGAAAGGCCTCTTTGTCATCTTACCTTCAAGACATGATTCACAGACTGGTAGAGTACCAACATTTAGTTCTCTTAAAGGACCATCCTTTACAAGCCTATTTATCGTGTCAAGATTTATATGACCAAGTCTTAGGTGCCATAGATATGTGTTATCAGTGTGAGAAATTTTTGCTTCTTTGTTTTTGGCAATGCAACTTTGACATTTCAGCATTCAATAATGAATTAAAATTGGGCCTTATTACATAGAGCCCATTTTCAATAAAACCAGAACAAATATTCAAACCATTTCTTGAAATAACAACTGATTTATTATCAAAAGAAATTGAATAACTTTGTTCATAAAGTCGAGAAACTGAAATGAGGTTTCTAGTAAACCCCGGTACGAAATAAACATTATTCAAAAATAAAAATTTATTGTTCTCAACATAAAGTTTTATTTGTCCAACTGCTGATGCTGAAACTAAAGCGCCATTCCCAACTCTCAAAGTAAAGTCCCCATCAGCAAGTCTTGTGTAAGAATCAAGCATCTGTAAGAAACAACAAATATGATTAGTCGCTCCTGAATCAATTATCCAGGATGATAAATCATTTTCAACTAAACAAGATTCAGTAACAAGTAAATCTAATTTACCTTGATTATTGTTTGGCTTGTTTTTTTGCTGCTGCTTCCCGCTGTTTTCTCAGTTCCTGAACTCTTACCTTTATTATTTATTTCTCTTCTCTCTTTAAAGAAGAATTAGAGGTAGAAGGTTCAACAACATTTGCTTTTACCTTGTTCTCCACAGAAAAAGACTCAAAAGTTGTGAGTTCGATAAGTAATTGAGTCAAAGTATAACTCAAGTTACTCATAAAGTAATATCTTTTGAACTGGAGAAATTGTGGGCTAAGACTTTCCAAAATTAAGTCCACTTTTATGCCTTCATCTATAGTTGCACCGTTGATTTCAGCTTCATGAATCATACTAATCATCATTAGCACATGTTCACGAACAGGGGTCCAGCTTCCATTTTGCAGTTCAAGACTTTCATGAATGCTTCATGTTTGGCTTGATCAGAGGGTTCGCCAAACATGCCCTGTAGAGACTCCATTATCTCATAAGCAGTCTCTGTCTTTTCGAACTTTGCTTTCAGAACATTGGACATAGTGGCAAGTAAATGACAACGAGCCTTGTCATTTCCTCGAACCCAATTCTCATAGGCATCTATAATGTTTTTGTTTGCATTTTCAGCAGGTTTGGGAGGACATTCCTCTGTCAGGACAAACTTCAGGTTATCCAGCACAAGTATTATATTCAAGTCATACTTCCACTTAGCAAAGTTATCACCAGTTAATTTTTCAGTAGCAAGCATTGATATGATTGGATTTGACATATTTCTGAAATCATTAAAAAATATTCTAAATTATTCCATTCATAAAATTCAAAATAAATTTGGCATAGTAATCATGATGGATGATGCATATACAAAACACTAAAATATATATGCACTACTATAGCCTCGGAAAATTAATAAGCATATTATTTAGCCTTAGGGTTGATCATAACACCTTATTAAAATAGAGACAATCTCAATTAATAATTTTTTTTTCAAAATATCTCATATTTTCAAAAATTATTAATAACCGATTTTTGGTCTAAATATAATTAACACTTTTAACTATATTTATATGAGTGTAACCCACCGTTTTGGATCCTAAAAAATAACTCATAATAACCACCTTAGGGTAAGTTAATTATGAAATACATTTTATAAATCCTATCATAAGAAGTACAACCTTGATATTAACCTAAGCAATACTTTCCTTAGGGAGGATGAAACTAAAGTCATCACGAAGCCCCACTTAGATTTCACGATGTTGCACTAACGGTGGAGACCAAAGGATGTTTTGACAAAATACCCGCTCCCACTCATTATTTTAAGTTTAGTGATTTAATATGTAAAACATCTAATGTTTTGTAAACTTAGCGGAGAAAAGACCAAGAAAACAATATTAAAGGTCTTTAATTACTAAATTAATTGTTTCATGATAAAATTACCCGATTTACTAATAAAACTTAAATTCAATATGAAACATCTAAGTTATTCATAATAAACAATTTATTATAAATACTTAGAACTAAATTTTGTCACATCACCAATTTTAACGATTTAAAATTAATTCACAAATTTTATTCAATCGATTAATCGATAAAATTCTAAAATAGTTTTTAATCAAATTATAAACTATTTACAATCATAAATAAATTTATGAAAATGCACATGTATGTATGGCATGTTATAATGCAAGAGTAGGCATTGTGCTAATTCTATATGTCATTTAAAATATGCATGAGAATAAACATTTTATAATTTACATAAAATAAATAAATTGGATATTAACCGGGTTGACAATTTGGGTATTTCTAAAATACAACCAAAAGAAAATATAAAATTACATTAATCATAAAAATGAAAAAAAATAATTAATTTCCAGGTGACTTTCACCAAATATATATATATATATATATATTTTTTTTTCTTTCCCGCACAGTGGGCAGTCACTGCGCACTGTGCGGCTGGGCAGCAGCCCCTTGCTGCACATATGTGCAGCAATGAGGCTGCTGCCCAGCAGCAGCCCACGCTGCTGCCTAGCAGCAGCCCACGCTGCTCTGCTTGTGTGCAGCAGTCTCACTGCTGCACAGTGCAGGAAAGAAAAAAAAATATATATGGAAATATAAAAAAACGTCCGTCCGTGCATCGTCTATGTGGCTTGATCTTGATCTCGAACAATTACAAAAAAAAACAATTACAAAAAAAAAATACCCATTTAATTTTGGGTTTACATATCCAATATATAAAAAAAAATTAAAATCCTAACCCAAGGTCAACCATATAATTAACGATTATATCCATACATTCACCATCACATGATAATTCATAAAAATGCATAGCCTACTCTTTTACATACACATTAAAATGATTTACAATAAATCATTCTTATTAATATACTAGAATAAAATACGACCGCTCATGATACCATTTGTTGGTTTTCAGAGTTCATGCGCAGCGGAAATGGTGATTTTTGTAACAAAATTTTTTTTTTTTCATACATGAACAATAAAATCCGGATCTGGATCCGTATTCTCTAGTATATTAATAATAAAAAATTAAGAAACTCAGGTTAGAAATATACCTGCAGATCTGAATATCTTTGCAAATCGATTCTTTGAACCACGATCTTCCTCGTCTATCTGCTCACCTCCAACGACACGTGTGGGCGTGAAAGTAATTACGAAGAATACTCTAATTTATTAAGGATCTGTGTACTCAGCACATGAGACGAATCCTGAATGCTGTTTTCTTTTGATTTTCTCAAAATCAAACTTAAGAAAAAATAAAAGAAAACAATTTTCCCTTTTCTTTTTCTTATTCTTTTTCTACTGTTTTTGTTGTTGTTTCTTTTTTATCCAAAATCGAAAAACTTCAAAAACCCATCCCTATAGCTCACGTATTTTGTTGTTATTTTAGCATTAGGACTTTTATTTTGAATTTTTTAATTTTGATCAAAATCAAATTCTTATCAAGCAAATCCATTAAGGATATTATTAATTTTAATTTTCAAATAAAATCAAAAATAAAATCCTTTGATATTTATCCTCTAAATTATCAAAGATAATTCATTAAAAAACAATTTTTTAAAATTGACATTTATCCTCTAAATTATCAAAGATAATTCATTAAAAAACAATTTTTTAAAATTTTCAACTTTTGAAAATATTATCTCATTAAATTAAAATTTAATTAATTAAATTAATTAAATATTAATTTTCATAATTTAATAAATAGATACATTATCTATTGATAAATATATTAAGACAACATTTGTCATAATTTCCAAACATGAGCTATATGGAATAATTAGAGTGTAAAATAATTCATAATTATTTTAAATAATTCACAACTATTTTTCTTCGTAATTGTAATCGTTCGAACAGTGATAGAAGACGACGAGGGGACCGATGGACCTATAATTCTAAGCTCCAATAATTCCGTCGATTAATTATAAACTCTTTTATTAATCAAACGAAATTATTAATTCTGGAGTAACTCCACTAAATACCCAGAATTGCACTCTCAGAATTATAGAATTAATTACTCAAAGTATTCGTCCATTGATATAGTCATTACCTATGTAGTGATCCTCCATAACAGATTCGTAAAGGAGCTAGGTATAAAAAATCCGTTAACCTCTCCAATTACATCTTTATCCTTGACTTCCATTAGTTCTCAAGTGAACAATTAATTCATAACTTTTATGAATTTGCGCGCTAATCGTTCAGGTCCTGAACTAACAAACAAGAGAATCTTATGAACGGATTTCATTATATCAGGTTAGCATTCCCAACTATTCATTCAACTCATTCCCAAAATACAAGGTTTACGAAATGTAATAAATACAAAACCATACCGAGTAAATTAAAGAATAATTAATATGATATAGGAGTCTGCTAAATATAATGAATTAAGATCATCACATATATGACCATCATTATGATAAAATTGATGTTCTTTATTTAACGAAAATTATTAGAACTTTTCAATTTTATCTGGTCCTGTCCTATATAATCTTATTATATAAAACACATTCATTTTTATGTCTCTACATAATATAGTCTGGATAGAACTATACCATTCATAATGGAATGAACTGTATTTATGACTTTGGATTTGAAGATTCCCAACTTCAAATCATAGTCATGGACAAATTTTGATTATTACTCTTTAAATTTTATCCATGCATATATGCATGTAACATTTTACATACACATATATGTTTAATTTAAAGCTACATAAATAATCACGGAATTTTTATGAATTTTATAAAGCAATTCAAAATGCATACATGGAATAAAATAAAATCACAAATTTATTAATCAATCATGTTTCGAACATATTTGCTTGTCGGGCATACAAATCCCAACAGAGAGTTTTGTCATCCCGGCTATGGTACGACAGATTTCAAGCTTCTCCTTCGGTAAAACCTTCGTGAACATATCAGCACCATTGTCGTCGGTGTCAATTTTCCTGAGTTGTATCAACCTTGAGCTCATGATGTCCCGTATCCAGTCATACCTCACATCGATATGTTTTGACATCGAATGAAATGTGAAATTTTTACCGAGATAGATAGCACTCTGGCTATCGCAGTACAAAATGTACTTCTCCTGCTTGAAACCCAATTCCTGGACGAATGTCTTCATCCACAGTAATTCCTTGCAAGCCTCTGTCATTGCAATGAATTCTGCCTCTGTTGTAGAAAGTGCAACACATCTCTGCAACCTTGACTGTCATGCCATAGCTCCTCCTGAGAGAGTAATCAGATACCCCGAAGTAAACTTTCGGGTATCCACATCTCCTGCCATATCTGATCGGTGTAGCTGTTATGATATTTTTATATCGTACCGCAAGTGTACGGTGTCAAGTTTTAGTATAAATCAGTGAAAGAGTGTCGAACCCACAAGGATTGCGTTAACTCGCATCAAGTACTACAATTGATAATCCTAACTTTATTTAGACGACAAATAATAAAGATTTTTAATAAATAAATAAAATATAAAAATAATTAAAATAGGATAGGAGGAACTAATACGATATAGATTCTGTATCCTGAATTCACCTAGCTGTCACCTATGTATTTGTTATGCCAATTACCATTGTTCGGTTATATTATTTATAAGTCAAGACTTCTAAAATATCCATTCCCTCTCTCGAGTACCGAGTGAAAATATCATTAACTATAGACTTCGATATCTCTATAAAAATCGAATAGTCAACAACTCATTACGATTTGTGATTCTCTTTTAACGACTTCAAAGGATTACAGATTCTCTCAAATTCTAGAAAATCCTAGGCTATATTCTCTAGATCTATTCAAAATCTCCTCTCTCGAGTGATAGATTCTAAACATTCATCATCATATTTGTGGCCAACAAACACAAAGCATTAAACTCAAAAGAATATAAATAATTAATAAAACTTCATCACGAAATTGATAAATAAAATACAAGGTTTGAGCATAGATTACATCATTCTCCAAAATTAAGGAGTAAATTCATGACAAAAGATAAAACATTGAATAATCAAGCCACGAATCTAATGGAAATCATTAGAGTTTTAAGAAAGAAATAAGAAGATAAAACCCGAATTGAATCTCTTCCTCTCCGGATGTCACCGCCTTAATCTCCTCTTTTTGCTCTTCAATCCGCTCCTTGGATCTCTAAAAATATTTAATTCTGTGTTTTGTGCAGTGTATTAGCCTCCCCCTGAATGTTGGATGTAATGTTATATTTATAGTTGAAGCTGGGAGTCTTTGGGTAGCATTAGGATTATTAAAAACCCTAAAATTCTTTTCCTGGAACGTGTCAGTCTTCTTCCGCAGTGTCGCGGCTCCTTAAGTGGGCGCCGCGGCGCTTAACTCTCGGCCATTCAGTATGGGTGCGTGACTTTGGGAAGGCGCCAAGGCGCCTTATGTTAACTTCAATGGGGCGCCATGGCGCCCACTTTGTTTTTGTCAATGGCACCATGAGGCCTTGTTCTCTATAGTAAATATGTAATTAAAGGCGTTGTGGCGCCTTTGTAAATATTCAATGGGTGTCATGGCGCCAATTACTCGCATGCTCGTCCTGTGTTCCTGAAAGTTCCCAAAACACATGTAATTGTTCCCAGATCCATGTATTGATGCTCCTACAATTAAAACATAAAATAAACTATAAATGACATTTAAATATCTCAAAATATAACAAAACAATAAACTAAAAATGTCGTAATAAATGGGTATAAACCACACTTATCAGTAGCCCATCAACACTGGCTTGTCACTGCTTCCAAAACATAACCTCATCTTGGATGTGCCTCGAAGATACCGCATGATTCATTTGATAGTGTTCCAGTGTTCTTTTCCTGGGTTTGACATAAACCAGCCGACCAATCCAACTGCGTGTGCTAAGTCTGGCCTCGTGCACACCATGACATACATAAGACTTCCCACTGCTAAGGTGTATAGAACCTGTTTCATTTCCTCCTTCCCTGTCTCAGTAGAGGGACTCTGCTGTGTACTCAATCTAAAGTGGGTAGCAAGAGGAGTGATAACCGCTTTAGCCTTGTCCATCTGGAATCTCTGAAGTACTTTCTCGATGTACTCCTCCTGTGACAAGTATAACTTCCTGGCTTTCCGATCACGGCCGATCCTGATGCCAAGAATCTGTTTAGCTGGCCCCAAGTCTTTTATCTCAAAAGACTTACTGAGTTGCTACTTCAAATTATCAATCCTCGATTGATTCCGACCAACTACCAACATATCATCTACATATAACAGTAAGATGATAAAGTCATCATCAGAAAATTTCTGAACGAAAACACAATGGTCTGAAGTGGTCTTCTTGCATCCCTGATCCCCCATAACTGACTCAAACTTCATGTACCACTGTCTCGGTGCCTGTTTCAACCCGTAGAGGCTTTTCTTGAGTCTGTACACATAGTCCTATTTCCCGCTGACTCTGAAGCCTTCTGGTTGCTCCATGTAAATTTTTTCTTCCAGATCTCCGTGAAGAAATGCGGTCTTGACATCCATCTGCTCAACTTCCAGGTTGAGGCTTGCTGCTAAGCTGAGTACCACTCTGATGGATGATATCTTCATAACTGGAGAGAAGATTTCATCGAAGTCAATGCATTTTCTCTAATTGAATCCATTGACGACTAATCTGGCTTAGCATTGGGGTTGTGAAATATGCTCATGTTGCTTCACCCTGTACACCCATTTATTCTTCAAAGCCCGTTTGCCTCTTGGTAATTTCACCAACTCAAAAGTGTGATTGTCATGCAAAGATTTCATCTCATATTGCATAGCTTCCTCCCATTTTTCTCTGTCCTCTATTTCCACAGCCTCCTGGTAGCTCTCGGGTTCTCCCCCGTCAGTGAGCAGCACATACTCATATGTAGAGTATTTGGTTGAAAGTCGCCTCTCTTTGTCAGACCTTCTCTATAGAATTGTTGGTGTAGTTTCTGGTACTAGTGGTTGATCATGATCTTCATCTCTGAGAGCTTCATCACCTGTACCCTCATATCTGGGAACCTCATCTTCAACTCGTACTGGCACCGGTGTATGAGGTTCTGGATTCACATATCTGTATTGCTGGGGCATTGTTTTCATCTCATTTCTGATATCTTCTATGGTCTGGTCTTCAACAAAGACAACATCTCGGCTTCTGACAATCTCCTTTTCCACAGGATCATACAAGTTGTAGCCGAAATCATCCTGACCATAGCCAATAAAGACACATTGTCGGGTCTTTGCATCAAGCTTGGATCTCTCATCCTTTGGGATGTGTACAAATGTTTTGCACCCAAAGACATGCAAGTGCTCGTATGACACTTCTTTACCTGTCCAAACTTGGTTAGGAACATTACCTTTTAGTGCGACTGCTGGGAACATGTTCAAAACATGTACCGCTGTGTTGAGTGCCTCCCCCCAAAATGTCTTCGGCAGCTTAGCTTGTGACTGATCCTTTCGCACAAGGTTCTGTTCATCCTCTCAGCTAGGCCATTCAGCTGAGGTGTCTTCAGAGGTGTCGTTTGATGTTGGATTCCTTGCATCTTGCAGTACTGATCAAACGACCCTCTGTATTATCCACCGTTGTCTGTTCTGATGCATTTGAGTTTCTTACCGGTTTCTCTCTCCACCAGTGCATGAAACTCCTTGAACACTCCCAGCACTTGATCTTTTCTCTTCAAGGTGTGTGCTCAGATCCTCCTTGAATGATCATCTATGAGTGTCACAAAGTACAGTGACCCACCAAGTATTTTTGTCTGCATCGGACCGCATACATCTGAATGTATGAGATCTAGTACCACCGGTTTCCTCTGAGGCGGGGAGCTCTGGAAGGACACTCTGTTCTATTTTCCAGCCATGCAGTGTTCACACTTTCGTAAGTGTGAGTTCTTTAATTCAGGAAGAACATTCCTCCTGCGTAGTATCTCCATCCCCGTTTGACTCATGTGACCGAGCTTTTTGTGCCATAGCTCGGCTGTCTCATTACTGTTGACTATATTTATGCTACTATTGGAAAGCTTAGCATGCATCAAATACAGAGTTGAATCTTTCTTACCTCGTGCCACCACCATTGATCCTTTAGTGAGCTTCCAACATCCGTCACTAAAGGTGCTGCAGAAACCTTCATCATCCAGCTTACCTGTTGAGATCAGGTTTAACCGAATATCTAGGATGTTCTTGACTCCCTTCAACACTAGCCTTGTACCGTTCTCTGTTTCAAGGCAGATATTTCCAATACCGAAGGCTTTGGACTGGCCGTCATTCCTCATCCTTACAGCACCGTAGTCTCCTGATGTGTAAGATGAAAAGAAGTCTCCGCGAGATGTGGCGTGTATGGAGGCGCCACTATCTATCACCCAACTGGTCTCGTGGCTGGCAAGATTCACAACATCTTCTTCATATATAATGCAGAAGTCTTTAGAGGTCTTTTCGGTGGTAGTAGCAACTCTTTCTTGGTTAGAGTCACCATCTTTCCTAGACTGCTCGTTCTTCAGCTTGTAACAGTCCCTCTTCATATGGCCTTTCTTTTTGGAGTGATAACACTCAATATCTCTAGTTCTTGATTTACCTCGGTTCTTGTCTGATTTACCTGGGCCTCGGCTTTTACTCCTCCCCCTTCTGGTATTCTTTTCTGTCACTAGAGTTTCTGAGGTTGAGGCTGATGCTGACTCCTACATTCTCGTCCTCTTTTCTTCCTCGAAAATCCTGGTCTTTGCCATCTCCATAGTGACTTTCCCATCTGTGGCTGAATTGATCATTGTAGATCTGAACGTATCCCAAGATTCAGGTAACGTATTAAGGAGTATTAAGCCATTTACCTCATCTCCGAAGTCTATGCCCAATCCGGATAATTTTTTCATTGTTCCGAGGAAATCGTTGATGTGGTCCGCCACAACTGTACCCTCCTGGTATTTCAACCCAATCATTTTCTTGATGTAGTACAGCTTGTTGTTGTCAGTCTTTGCTCGGAAAAGCTCCTCCAGCTTTCTCCATAAAACACGTGCATTTGTTTCTTCACTAACATGGTTGACGATACTATCGTCGATCCACTGATAAATAGTACTGCATGTTTTCAGGTGAAGACTGTCCCACTTCTCATCGGTCATTTATTGTGGTTTTTCCTCCAGAAATACCGATCCATCATAGTCCTTCACATACAGAAGGTCTTTCATCATTTCTCTCCATGTGAAATAGTTTGTATTGGTTAACAAAACCATTTTTCCTTTGCCCCCATCCATCATAAAAATTCTAAGAAGAATTTTAAAAAAACGGACCTCACCGTTGCGTCTGGAATGGTCGAAAATGATGGAAATGACACTTCGTTTGTCAAAATTCGACACAGGGACCAAATTGTAAATTCCAGAAATTACAAGGGTCTAAGTGCAATTTTCGAAAGTTCAGGGGCCAAAGTGAAATTATGGAAAATTTCAGGGACTAAATTGCAATTTCTAAAAAATTCAGGGACTAAATTGAAAATTATCGAAAGTTTAGGGGCTAAATTGTAATTTACAGAAAGTTCAGAGACCTATCTGAAATTTACCGGCACGCTGACGTGGCAGACATGTGGCGCTGACTGGGCTGCTGACTGTGCGCTGACGTGGCGATGACTGGGCTGCTGACGTGGCACCACGTGTATCGTCTTCTTCCTTGGGAGCGCGTGAAGCGCGTGTGAGCGTGGCCGGCGCGTGGGACAGCTTCTGATTGGCTCGTGCGGCTGCGTCCGGGCTCAGTTTGATCACCGAGAAATACCACCGTGCTCGTCTCGTCGTGAAAAGTCCGATGGTATGCTCAAAATCGATTTTCGACAATTTTTATCGGAACCGACTTTCTGAATCGAATCTCCGTTTTCGAGTTTCGAGATCCCACCGTGGAACCTTAGCTCCTGATACCACTTGTTGTGATTAAACACACACGAATAGAGATGATTGAGAGAAAACTCTTCTTTTATATTACTAACAAAAGAATTACAAAGCGAAGCTTTACAAAAAACTCTCACCACTTTACTCTCTATTCATTCACTCACGTTTGGGATGCTAATAACAATGGTCTAAGGCTCATTTTATAGTGCCCAAACCGCGTGAACAGTGCCACGCGGTTTGGCACTTGCTGGCAACACACACACGTTTACAGCTTGCTTCATAGCTGTTTCAAGAGTTGGCTGCCATGCATGATAAGCTGTACTTGTAAACTTATCATGCATGCAAGCTGTTTTCATGTAAACACTTTTAACAATATAATATTAAAAAAATTGCATGTCTCTCGTGGATGAATAAAGATTTAACTTTAAACCTAGCTTTGTTTGGTTGACTCTCTTAGTGTCTCACCTACTAACTTCATCTCTCTCATTCTCTAATTTCTCTCGGCTCCTGCTGTTAATATAGCTCTAAGGATTTTGAAAGTGCTTTACATGGGTTTTAGATTGAGGATAAATGGTGATAGTGGCTTGTTTCGTGGTTGTTTGTTAGTTGGTTTGATGGATGGATTTCAACATTGGTGGTGTGGCTTTTGGAGTTGCTGCTCCAGTAGTAAAGATTGAGATTTATTTATATTGTTGAGCAGTTGTTTTGTTTGAATGATGAATTTAGTAGTTGTTATTTTTCATATTCTTGTTCAGTAGATGATTCCCAGAGACTGCAATTTGTATCATGTTTTCAAATACACTGTGTGTGTGATGATGAGTAGATAGGGTGATTGGAGGTAAATTTCTTGAAGTTTTAGAGAGAGAAACCGAGAGCATGAGAGAAAACTATCCACAAGAGAGAGAAAATTCATGGATAGAGAGAAATAGAGTTTTTGACGTCGTCCGATCTCCGTTTCCAGCAAGTGACCACATCTGGAGCATCCCCTCGATGAGACGAATCTATTACCGTCGGACCGTCACCGAGAATCCTCCGGACGCGCCCTCACACGCCGGTGACCTACTGCCCATGCGCTCCACGCGCTGCCACGCGTGTACGACACCTCCCGGACCGGATTTTTTCCCTCGTCGAGATACGCGAGTTGGACACTTCGTTTGCCCAAATCGGACCTTCGGTTGTTTAAAATCGAGTAAAATACGGTTGTTATCGGTGTTTAACCGATCATCGATTACCACCGTGTTTCAGTCCCTACTACCACCGTCACTGTGATCCTTGAAATATTTGCTGACCAGTGCCTCTTTCGTTGTGAGATTTGGAGGTCGTTGGAGCTCGATATGTGCTTATTACCATTTTGGGGGTGCAAATGATAGAATTGGAATGTTTTGGACGTATTTGTAAATTTGCATAATTAAGAGGGTAAAATTATAAATTCTGGTGGGTTAAATAGAAATATTTAAGAATTTTAGGACTATTTAGACATATTAGAAAATTTACGGGCCAAAATGGATATTTAGAAAGTTTAGGGGTAAAATTGTAATTTGGATAAATTGAGGGACCTGATCGTAATTTTATATTTTTCAGATTCTTAGCAAGGATATAGGCATATTCAGGACTTTTGCGTGGATAGAGGTAAGTACACTGCATGATGATTCTCTTAACATAATTGTTTGTTGATGGATGGTTGTTGTGGAAGTCTATATATAAATATATTGGGATAATTATAATTATAATTATATATATTTTATGGAGATATAAATATTGATTAATTGAAAGCATGATAAATATGATTTATGATTGTTGAGACAAAATTGATGGATTGGATGATACATGTTGTATTATAATATAAATATATATATATTTATATATGTATGTTGGAAAATTGACTGAGTAATCGATAGCATGAGAACATAAATGGTGAATACTAATTTAAGATATAAATTGTAGATTTGTACTATGTGTGAGTTCCATTTTTATTGGCATGTGTCCGTGACAAAATAAGTTCAATTGAGTTGTAATCTGTCGTGAAGATCTTTGTGCAAATGGACTGGTTTTTGACTGCTGTGCATCAAACATGCGTTCGTTGCAGTGTTCGAACGAGTGGCGTTGGTGCTGCGTTCGTAATTGGGTTCGAACGTGTGGCGTTAGTGACACGTTCTTTATTCGGTTCGAACGGGAATTCCAGAGAGCAAATGTTCGAGTCACGTTCTTGTTGGGTTCGAACGAGATCATTCCAGAGAGTTCACGTTCGTTGTGCGTTCGAGTGGCGTTCGAACGAGTCTTCACAGAAAGGGCGCGTTCGTGTTGCATTCGAGTAACTGTTCGAACGCGACTGTGATCTGAATGCGTTTTTGGCCTGCAAAACCCTAGCTTTTCACCCTACCTATAAATATAACACTTAGCCGCCATTCCCCATAAGTTGAAAGAGCTGAAACACTTTTCCCTTGAGCCTAAATCTCACAAAGCTTTCAACTCTCTTTGAACCCACCATTGAAGACTTCTTCATCTTCTTGTCTTCTTCATTAATGGTGTGATTCCATCTTTGATAAACCTTCAACACAACATAACCCAAAATCCCTAATCCTTTAGAGTTCTATAGGAGGAGTTTTGGTAGTCGGAGTTCCGGCGTTCAGAGGTGATACAATCTACTCAGAGACTTCAGAGGTTCTGAAGAAAATCATGGGTCGCGGGCTTGAGGAGTTCCTTGAGTTCTTGCAGTATAGAGGTACTTGAGTCGGTGGAGTTGCCACCATAGGTCTTGACCATCGCTGTAAGTTTTTCTCGATATAGTGGATTCGGGTGGTAGCCTATACCCGGAGTGGTTTTTTACTCCGAAAAGTTTTCCACTTCGTCACCAAAATTATTGTGTTGAATTTTGTGTGATTGATTTTATTTGCTGTTTTATTTATCGTTATTGTTTTTATATTTGCAGCATATTTTATTTATTTGTTATTGTGGTTGCCTGTCAATTTGCCTGTTGCAATTCCATAGTAGCAGTAACAGGACTTGTCCTACTTATTGTTTGTAATTCCGCATAGGGTCAGAACCTTTGTGTAAAATCGAATTTTCACTATGAATTGAAGTATTGAGTACTATGTGATTTTGAGATGATTTGATGGATGGAATGAGATGAGATGTGTTGTATTGGATGCTGTGTGAGATTATTGTTATACTACCGAATTTAGTATGATAATGGCCGGATATGCGAGATTATGCGAGATTTATGCGATTTTAGCAGAGGCGTGTAGTTAAATCCCTCTCTTGCACATTTATGTGGGATTATATGGTGGGAAACCTTGGGGGTAAGAGATGGACTCTCCTAATGGTTTCAATCCATTATTATACCGAATCTGGATAGCAAAACTTGTTTGATTGAGATGTGTTGTTTTGAGTATATTCTGCCTGAGTTAGCTGTTATATATATATTAACTATTATTTTCATATATATTAATTATCATTTATATTATATTATATATTATATACATACACTTATATATATATATATATATATATATATATATATATATATATATATATTCATATTTTGTTGGTGAGATCATGTTGAGAGTATGAGTGCTTACTTGCTGAGCTTTTTAAGCTCACTCCCCTTTTCCCCCCAACATTCCAGGTAGTTCGCGAGCACAACAGTAGTAGTACCAGATTGGATCCACGTGCCACAGTTGTATCTCGGGTTGGTCTAAACATTTGAGTTGTCATTTGCATTATATTAAGTCTGGAGTTGCAAACCATAAAAATTGTGTACAATCCATGTATTTGTAATTTATGATGTAATATTGTGCATATTTGTTTGGTTGGTTTGACATATAAAATGCTCGAGCTGAAATTGTTCGCGGACCTCTTTCTAGGGTTGGACTCGCTCTATGGAGGGGGTCGTGACAGGTTGTCAGTCAACGTCAACGTCAATGGAAATTTCATGGAGCTTTCCTGAGGAGACCGATGACGACATGGTTCTTTTCGCACTATTTCTATAGAAAATTACTCTCCCCGAGCTCGACCACTCCCCCTCTTGTCCCCTCCAATTTTAACATAATGCTCCTCTGTTTGTAATTTATCATTCCTCTAATTATTTTATATGATAAAAATTTTATATTTATATATATTAATATTTTATTAATTATATTTTTTTATTTTGATAAATTTTTGATATTTATTAATAAATATACAAATTACGTATTTATTCATTTAATTTTTTTGATTCATTTTTATTTAATTAACACTACTTAAGTATTAAAAAAATATAATTTTACCAAATAAAATTAATTTATAAAATAATTTTTTTTGATAGTCTATTTGTTTAATAAATCTAATATGTTTATTAAAAATTATTTGTCTTATAAAATAATGGGGCAGTTGTGGGGGTGAGGAATATGCCTCTTTCTAGATATTATTTAAAAATAAATAAAATCCCCCTTTTTCAGTGTAGTTGTGTATGCTTAGTGCTAAATGGGATTCGTGTTGTTGTATATGTTAATTTGCTGGCACATTTTGTGATTTGTTTTTTTTTTTTTAATTGTGAATTAATAAACTTTATAAAGTTTGTTAAATCATATAATTATATTTTTTTGCAGATTTGGTTTTCAGATCTTGGGTTCGAATTTAGGAAGTACATTTCTTGTAAGAGCCTGAGGCTGCCGGGGTTTTATCTAATCTGCTTAAACCTGATCTGATGATTTGACTGCGGAGTTTCCAACGTTTTCCTAAAAAAAAAAGAGTAAGCTTAGTTAGATTATTAGAATTAATATGGTGTACTACTAGCTTTTAATTTTATGTTATTGACTGTTTTAGCTAGTTAAAATTTTACACAGTTATTGAGTGCTTGTTAGCTTATTTGGCAACTAAAACCTCATGGGCTAGTATAAGAGATTTAGGATTTGAACTCCCTCTTCCAAGAGTGGGGTAGGAATTGGATTGCCGTCAAGCTATAAATAAATAATGAAGTATTTAACGTAATATTGGCAGCTTTCTAGTTAAGTTTTTAAATTGAATGATAGAACATTCTTTTCTCGATGTGTTTAGTGCATGGAGTTAATTGTTAGATCGGAATATATGTTGTGCTGGGAACAAACGTAGATATTAAATCAGCTCCTAGAAGAAGGTGTGGACAAGGGTTTATTCTTGACAAATTAGCTGTTAAGTTTTTAATAAGAGAAATTATCTGCACATATACATAAATGTTTTCGTTTTCTTTGCTGATATGTTTGATTGCAAGTGCTCGCAGTCCCTCGGTCCTCTTTTATTACTTGATTTAATGATGATAGAACCATAAATTGTAACAATTAATTTGTAAAGTTGTATGGATTCCGAAGAATTAGATTGATAATAAAGTTTCAAGAAAAAAAAATAGAAACTTCTCGAAGTTGTTCTAGTTGCTTGGTCGCTTCTCTCTTTTATAATCCAAAATTCACCGCCCCCTCGCATGGGGTGCTCGCTTACATAACAGAAAGGAGTATACAAAATATAATCAAATAACAACCAGACTAATAATAAAATGACACTTGGCAGAATAATGAAATAACGGTTGGTAATACAAAGTCTTCAATCATCATGCAGCAACGCCATGTAAATATTCGGGTGAAACAATGGCATGAGAAATTCGATAACCTAGTTATAGCAAATGGATTTAAGGTGAATGAAAGTGATAAATGCATATATTATAAATCGAAAAATGAGATGTGTTCTATTATATGCTTGTATGTGGATGATATGCTTATCTTTGGTTCTAATATTCATGTTGTGAATGATGTTAAATCTATGCTTTGTGCTAATTTTGATATGAAAGACTTAGGCGAAGCAAGTGTAATTTTATGTATTAAAATTACTAGGTCAAATAATGGAATTACTTTAGACCAATCACATTACATTGAGAAAATCTTGAAAAAGTATAATTACTTTGATTGTAAACCTGTTAGTACACCTTATGATCCTAGTGTAAAATTGTTCAAGAACATCGGTGACGGTGTTAGACAAATTGAGTATGCGAGCATCATTGGTAGTCTTCGTTATGCTACTGATTGCACTAGACCTGACATTGCCTATGTTGTAGGGTTATGCAGATTTACTAGTAGACCTAGCATGGAGCATTGGTATGCTATTGAGAGGGTCATGAGGTACCTGAAAAGGATCATGAACCTAGGATTACACTATCAGAGGTTTCCCGCTGTCCTTGAAGGATATAGCGATGCTGATTGGAATACCCTTTCAGATGATTCCAAGGCTACTAGTGGATATATTTTCAGCATAGCTGGTGGGGCCGTCTCTTGGAAATCCAAGAAACAGACCATCTTAGCTCAATCCACCATGGAGTCTGAGATGATTGCACTGGCATCTGCTAGTGAAGAAGCAGCTTGGTTGAGAAGCTTGCTTTCAGATACCCCTTTATGGGTGAGACCGATACCAGCTGTATTGATCCATTGTGATAGTACCGCGGCTATTGCAAAGATTCAGAACCGTTATTATAACGGTAAGAGACGACAAATACGTTGTAAGCACGTCATAGTTAGAGAATATTTCTCTACTGGGGCTGTAAGAGTGGATCATGTACGGACTGATGACAACTTGACTGATCCTTTGACGAAAGGTTTAGCAAGAGAGAAGATATTTGATACTTCTAATAAAATGAGATTATTGCCATTAAATAATTAGATTACTTGTGATGGTAACCCGACCTATAGACTGGAGATCCCAAGAAATAGGTTCAATGGGTAATAAGAAGTCATAAAGTAATAAGAGTTAAATCATGCTAATAATCTACAAGTTCCATTTTGAGAGCATGATATCCTGAAGCGATGAGAGGATGAATTATTTAACTCTTAATGTGTTCTATACTCTATGTGGAGTGGAGTACCTAGCTACAGGAGTACTCATGATAGACACATCTATGTGAATGTATAAGTGTGGCCGCTTCTTATGAAACTTTTGGCAAAAGTTTCTAGAGCATTCACTACACTGGGATATACGAGTACGGCCGTAATGCTCGGGCTTTTTGACTACACCCTGAAAGGTTTGTGTGTGTAACGTTGTCAGAGATAGAGTTCAAAACTACGAGTTACTCTAGTATAATATGAATCGTCAATACTATGTAAAGGTTCAAGTCGAAATACACTTTTATTTATGCACGACCTTATATTATATTGCTCGATGAAAATATTTTATTAAAATTCAAGTGGGGGATTGTTATAAATGTGAATTTAAATAAAAAGGGATTTACATGTCTTTTAAATTAAGATTGTTGTAACATATGAATTTTAATTATAAATTTTAAATGAGATGTTACAACATTTTGAATAGAGAGTTGTTATAATTTTTTTTAAATCAAGGGAGTTAAAAATTTGATTGATGTATACAAGTTACGATGGATTTAAAAAAGATTGTTACAAAAATATTTCTTTTCAATTTCCTAACAGCTGCTCTATTTAATTGCTCAAACACGTTTCTATTAGAAAATTTAGTTGATTTTATTTCTTAACGCGTTTTTGCTTATTTATTCATAAAACTTAAACGTTTGGTCATTTATTCCAAACAGTAAAAAAATTTTCTATAAGAACGCCGTCCTTCTTTACTTTTTGATATACACAAAAAAGGACAAAAATATTGAAACAAAAGAAGAAGAGAGCAACTGGAACAAGAGCATACTGTTTTTGCTCTAGCCGACCAAACCAACGTCAGCAAAATCGAGAGGTAAATATTTAAAAGCCGAGACCAAGATTTTTTCACAAGCCGAGAGCAAATTTTTTTTCTCCGCAATACCGACAATTTCGTTATTTTTTTTTTACGAATTCCGAGCAATAATTTTGTGTTTGGTGTGAGTGTACCAATCGGATTTTTGTGCATACCGATTGAGACAGAAATTTTTCTGGGCTGTTTTATCCTGGAGACGACGGGGCCGATTACTGCAAGCACAATTTCCTGGGCAGAGCTGCGAATCATCTTAAAGAGAGCGACCTAACCCGCGACTCAACCCAGTTGATTTCTTAATTTCCTGGTGTACGGTAATATTGTTCTGCAACTCATAATCTGTTTCTACATAAAATGTTTTCTTCAATCCCTAGCTTGAATTAACATTCCCTATGTATTTATTTTCTGTCCATATTAAAATTGTTACTTAAAAGAGGTATAGAGATTATTGACTATTATTCTCTACTGTTATAATGATGAAATGCATTCTTGTAGATAGGACGGATCGAGATTTAAAGAAACGCAACAACAGAAAGAGAGAAGTGTTTACCATTTCTAACATGCCTTTACCGTTCTCTCGAAATTATATGATCACTAGCCATATGTGCTAATCGTGAAGCTTTTTATTTTTTCCATGAAAATGATAGTTCCAGTTAGATCTCGACTCAGTAAATTTTACCTTTACACTTTTACAGCATTCAAAGCGGAGATCTTCTGACTCAACTTCATCAGATTCTTCAAGTAGCGATGATGAAGAGAGAGAATCAAGAAGATCAATGTCCAGGTCATAGAAATTAAATAAAGAAAAGAAGTACAGGTAAAGAAGCAAGCATTCTGGCAGTGATGATGAAGAGGCTGGTGGTCAAGAACCAAGCATCATCATCAAAGATACTGTGTATTTAAATCATACTTATGATGAGTGGTATTTATATCACTTTTTCCCACTCATTTGACCTAATATTTCGTATAATTTCTCGATTTTTATGAACGTTTTGATGTATTTTGTGTTATTTTGCAGATAAATAAAGTTTGGGAAGCATTGGAGACAAATTGGGGGCAAAAATGGACAAATTTGAGCTAAAATGGTAAAATCGTAATTTTCAGCGTCACGACGCCCAGAATACGCCGGTTATGCTAACGTGCGCCTGCCGCCACGTGTCAACATCAGATTGGACCAAACCGAAGCGCGTGCCATGTGTCATCTCGCCATTAGATCGAATTATCGACGAATCGGAGCATGCCACGTGTCACCATTCTATTAGACCGAATTTCCACCCAATCATAAGCTGACACGTGGCAGGATTTCATTGGACCGCATCGCCAGCCAACCAGAACGTGACACGTGTCACAAGTATTGCAGCCGACAGCCGCGTGGTCAACGTACGCGTGGACTCCCATTACTGTTGCCAGAGTCGCGACGCTAGTGCAACTCCAGCGTCGCGACGCTGACCCGAATTTTGCCTATAAAAGGATGCCTCCTCAGTTCATTTCTCCTCGTGCTTTCCTTGGAGGATTTCCTCTGATTTTATAGGAAGCATCTAGTTTTGTATATATAAATAGTATATTTAATTTATGTATTTTAATTTTCAGTAATAGTAGTTCTCTTCTTCTACCTTTCTTTAATGTTTATTAGTTAATTTTCCGCTGGGGATAAGGTGAAGCTTTTATTATTTTAATTTAGATTAATCTCCCTTAAATATAATATGGAAATTATAATTCAAAATATAAAAGATTACCGCCTTAATGGCTAGTTTATTTATTTGACATAATGTGGCACCGCCTATATGGCTGGTCTTTAGGTGACAAATAATTACCGCCTATATGGATGGTTTATGTTCAAATACTATTACCGCCTTTATGGTTGGTCGGACTTAATTTGACTTAATAAGGAATACCGCCTTTATGGCTGGTCGGTAATATCATGTTTAATTTCTGTATTATATTAAGGGAGATATCTAAATTATAAATAGTAAAAGTGGATCCCCAACCCCCAGCATTTTATTTTTATTCTAGGGAAGTGATGAAACACAATATCCACACACTTAATAATTGATTTTCTTTTTATGGGTAGTTCTTTAGTTTGTTTATTGAGTCTTAAGCTTAATGCGTCTTGTTAACTGGCCATTAATAAGATTGATGGGGGAAATCTAAAATGAACTAGACATAGGGATTTTAGGTTTCAGCATTAGATTCAATAGCCCAAGATCTTCCTTGAGGATAGATAACCCTTTAATAGATTTCCTTACAGGATAGACATATACCTGTCGGGCGGGGGTAGCCATAATTGGAACTTGGTCTTAATGAATCCAGGTAATGTGGTTGACATAGACATATGGTTCAATTAGGTTATACTAGGTATTTGCGTCTGACCATCGGAAGAGGCTTTTGCATAGTTTCGTGTTCTAGGTTAGCAAGTTAATTAATTACACATAGATAAGAGAGTCAATTCACCTTTAGGAAGATATTATGTGGAGTCACGACCCTAGATCTTTTTGAGTCTTTTGTTATTTTCCTTAGTATTTTCTTTAGTTTATTTTATTTTATTTTAATTAAGCAATTCCACATTCAACCAACCAAAGCAATCAATTCCCTTCTCCCTACAATTAGTTACCTGTAAATAAATAGATTCAACAATTAATAACAACAGTAGGAAATAAGTCCTCGTGGGATCGATATTTTTATACTACTTGAACGATAAGTGCGCTTGCGTTATACGCGTATGATTACGCACCGATCAAGTTTTTGGCACCGTTGCCGGGGACTTATATTTCTTGAGTTATTAATTTTGAAGCTATCTAATTTTCTTTATTTTTATTTGTAATTTTTATTTCTTTCTTTTATTTTCAGGTGGTTGAAAAATGGAACAATACTGGGAGATGGAGAGATTACGAGCCTTATACGAAGATACACCCCAAGTCTGGGAACAACAGTCCGATTTTCTGAGGACTGCTGCCGATTATCCCTGGATGCCAGAATCAAGCAATACTACATTTGCTCAACAGAACTCAATGTGGAGATGTGACATATGTAATGGTAACCACCCAAGCGATTATTGCGAGTACAACTACAATTCAGGGTGGCAGAACTATCAGAATCCTTCATGGTATGATGAGTCATCACATTTCACAGAGCCACATTTTCCATCTTATCCACCATCTACCTTTGATCTTTACCAACAACCAGAACCATCAGAGGAAGAATCAGTGGTTGACATGCTCAAGACTGGTTCGAGAAACGAGACAAAAAGTTGGATGCAATTTTTGAAACATATCAAAATCAACTTGAAAGTATTCAGAGACAATCAGAATCTATTCAGAGGATGACAGATCAAATGAGACAATTAACAGAAAATCAGAGCTGTATACCTCAAGAATTATTTTCAGATGACACTGATGAAGCCTTCGAGTACCAATCATTTCATGATGACACTTCAGTAAAGGAGGAGGCTGAGCAGTATCAACAACCAAAGGTATCAGTTCAGGAGCCAAACCAGCAAAGTCTCCATTTGACTTTTATTATTCAGATTCTGACGATGATGATTTGATTTATTTGTACCAACTGCACCAACAACAATTGGAGATGGAATTATGTATCCTCAAAACGAAGATCTTAGAGATTGCATTGCAATGATGTTTGAGGAAGAATTACCGACCGCAGAGGATAAAAATGTACAGACAGAAACATCGTTACATCCTTCGGTTGAAGATCTTGGAGATTTTTTTGCAATGATGTTTGAAGAAGATCTACCCGAGCCAATCATTTCACCCGAACCAGAGGATGAAAACCTAATGTCAGACATATCTTTACATCCTCAGGTTGACATTTATGGAGCATGCATTTCACAGATGTCAGATGAAGAACTGAACGCGGAGATCCTAGAGTACATCTGTGAAGAAAAGGTGGAGCAAGAAGCAGACCAAATGGAGGAGCAAATGTCTGACCTTACCAAAGATCCAGAGCATTCAGGCGAAACATCACTGTGTTGGGGAGTACAATTTAGAGAAATTACCCAGAAGCTTGACAGAATGGAACTTCCATTCCAAGTCAAGCACCATACGAGACCTCCTGATTTTCTTTCTTTCTTTGCAGGAACCACTGGAGCGACAGAGTTTAAAAAGGTAGCACAAGCACTGAATGAGACAAAAAATTTTATGCTACCTTGCCGTTGGAAGAGACCCTTCAAAAGCAACGCACATGGGATTGTCTTTGATCGGACATCCAAAACGACGCTGAAACCTCCTTGAGAAATAGATTTCAGTCACGTCTGGCTGAAGACGATAAATTTAGCGCTAGCAGAGAGGCAACCCATGCAATTTGTTGTAATTTTTGCTTTCATATTTTGTGTATACATGTTGTAGAATTGTTTAATTTTGTTAGTTTTTCAGGTAAAAGCACAAAATGAGCATTTTTAAGACAGAAGGAATGGTGTTTGGAGATCGCAAAAATGAAAGATAAATCATGAGTGATGGCTGAGTAAGGAATGAATTCTTGAGACGCATCCTCATGAATTTATACTAGCGAGTGGCGTATTGAGTACACAATTCTGTTGTCTTAATTATTGCTTTGATTTGCTTCTCTTTTGTTTTTATCTTTATTTTCGCCGACAAGATTTATACTTTTTGACTTTGTACGATTTATTTTAACGTTCTTTTAATAATTGTCATTTGGCAGATACTAGTGCAATTATTACTCACCCTTTTCAGGATCTATAAATTCAGCCCGTCATCTCTCTCTTCGACACATCCAAATACACATCTAAATAAGAGAAAGAAAATGGAAGCAACTTCACAGCAGCGAATCAAGAGAATTTGTGTTTTCTGTGGATCTAATACTGGTAATAAACCAGAATTCATCGAGGCTGCAAGAGAATTGGGTAGAGTCATGGCAGAACGAAATATGCACCTAGTATATGGCGGTGGCAATATGAGATTGATGGGAAGCATTTCAAAAGCAGTTCAGGATGGTGGCGGACATGTTCTGGGAATCATCCCAAAACCTTTGGCGGACAAACACTTAATCGGACAAACAAATGGAGATGAACGCATCGTATCTGGAATGCCCGAGCAAATTCATGAAATGATCAATACTGCAGATGTGTTTATTGCGTTACCATGAGGGCTTGGGACATTTGAGGAAATGTTTACTGTAGCATCATGGGCGCACTTAAATATTCATCGGAAGCCCATTGGGTTACTTAACATTGAGCATTTCTTCGATTTTCTTTTGTATTTCTTTTCGCGAAGCCAAAAGACATGAGTTCGTCACGAAATCAATACATGATATCTTCCTGACTGCGACAAAGGCCGAAGAATTAATTGACCAGATCCTAGCCTTTGAACCAAAAATCGACCCCATTCTCTCCAAGCTGAACTGGTCAGACATCGATCGTGGTAAGAAACGTAAATTAGACATTGATCTTAATCAGTGAATTTTTGATTTTCAGCTAACCAGGTACTACCTTCTGAACTCTTCTTTTACCGTTTAAGACATTGGGGACAATGTCTCATTTAGGTTTGGGGGAGGAATTTAGTTGATTAGTATCTTGTTTTTAGTTTATGTGTTGTTTTTATTTTTAGTCCAAAATTTTTCGAAAAATACAAAAAAATTGAAAAATTTTCAAAAATTACAAAAATATTTTTATGTTTTTGTTTTTATTTTGACTAAAAAGGTAAAACATTTTCGAAATAAGTTAATTTTTTTTTATTTCCTTTTAAATTATTAATTTGTAGATTCTCCATAAAATGGACTAAAATGAATCTTCATATGCTTAGTTGACAAGTATTATCAATATGCATAATAACATACGGACATGAGGCATATTTGAAAAGTTTGTAATATTCTGTGCTTTAGTTTAATTAGAGGAAGCATCTCTAAATAGCAATGGAGTAAAAAAAAAAATTATGTTGTTCAAAAATAAGCATCTAAGATCCGGGTTATTAAGTCTGTAAGGGTATTTTAACACATAGTGCCCTAAAACCAACTGGTTTGGGAGTCACTGGCCCAAAGCTCGTTACATGGATCGAAGATGTTGTAGAAAAAATATATTTATATCTGAAGTCTGGGTAATTAAGTCCTTAGGGGTGTCTTAACACCTGGTGCCCTAAAGCCAACTGGTTTGGGAGCCACCGACCCAAAGCTCGCTACATAGACGGAAGATATTGTATATAAATAAAAAGTCAAAATTCAGAAAATCAAAGGAAAAAACTGAAAAATCTGAAAAATTATTCCATTACTACAAAAAGGTGTGAAATCTGATAGAACTTTAGGACAAAAATACTGTTGTAGGCAAAAATGAATTGATTAATATTTTATTGGCTGTGTATATGGAAAATGGTAAAAATAATCAGAGAATTTACTTATTTGGTAATTTAGAAAGAAACAAAACAACCGCTAACTTGGAGTAGAAGTTTCACCTGACTAGTCACTAACTTCTCTTTTCTCTTGTCTTTTTGCTTTTGTGTGCATTAGTTTTAACTAACTTTTTACTTTTGTAAAACGTTTGTGGGTATCGTTGCTGTAAGCCCTTACGGACTACAACTCGTCCACTAGGGACACCTAGGGGTTTAAAGGCTTGTTGCATACGCTAAATGCAATCGTGATCCCTACGAAAGTGGCTTAGTTAATTTTATTTTTATGTTATTTTATTTTCTGTTTTGCTCGAGGACTAGCAAAATGTTAGGTTTGGGGGTGTGATGAGTGGTATTTATATTACTTTTTCCCACTCATTTGACCTAATATTTCGTATAGTTTCTCGAGTTTTATGAACGTTTTGATGTATTTTGTGTTATTTTGCAGATAAATAAAGTTTGGGAAGCATTGGAGACAAATTGGGGGCAAAATGGACAAATTTGAGCTAAAAGGGCAAAATCGTAATTTTCAGCATCGCGACGGTGAGCACTTCCGCGTCGCGACGCCCAAAATACGCCGGTTATGCTAACGTGCGCCTGCTGCCACGTGTCGCATCGGATTGGACCAAACCGAAGCGCATGCCACGTGTCATCTCGCAATTGGACCGAATTATCGACGAATCAGAGCATGCCACGTGTCACTATTCTATTAGACCGAATTTCCACCCAATCACAAGCTGACACGTGGCAGGATTTCATTGGACCGCATCGCCAGCCAACCAGAACGTGACACATGTCACAATTATTACAGCCGACAGCCGCGTGGTCAACGTACGCGTGGACTCCCATTACTGTTGCTAGCGTCGCGACGCTAGTGCAACTCCAGCGTTGCAACGCTGACCCCGAATTTTGCCTATAAAAGGAAGCCTCCTCAGTTCATTTCTCCTCGTGCTTTCCTTGGAGGATTTCCTCTGATTTTATAGGAAGCATCTAGTTTTGTATATATAATAGTATATTTAATTTATGTATTTAATTTTCAGTACTAGTAGTTCTCTTCTTCTATCTTTCTTTAATGTTTATTAGTTAATTTTCCGTTGGGGATAAGGTGAAGCTTTTATTATTTTAATTTAGATTAATCTCCCTTAATATAATATGGAAATTATAATTCAAAATATAAAAGATTACCGCCTTAATGGCTGGTTTTATTTATTTGACATAATGTGGCACCGCCTATATGGCTGGTCTTTAGGTGACAAATAATTACCGCCTATATGGCTGGTTTATGTTCAAATACTATTACCGCCTTTATGGCTGGTCGGACTTAATTTGACTTAATAAGGAATACCGCCTTTATGGCTGGTCGGTAATATCATGTTTAATTTCTGTATTATATTAAAGGAGATATATGTAAATTATAAATAGTAAAAGTGGATCCCCAACCCCCAGCATTTTATTTTATTTCTAGGGAAGTGATGAAACACAATATCCACACACTTAATAATTGATTTTCTTTTTATGGGTAGTTCTTTAGTTTGTTTATTGAGTTTTAAGCTTAATGCGTCTTGTTAACTGGTCATTAATAAGATTGATGGGGGAAATCTAAAATGAACTAGACATAGGGATTTTAGGTTTCAGCCTTAGATTCAATAGCCCACGATCTTCCTTGAGGATAAATAACCCTTTAATAGATTTCCTTACAGGATAGACATATACCTGTCGGGCGGGGGTAGCCATAATTGGAACTTGGTCTTAATGAATCCAGGTAATGTGGTTGACATAAACATATGGTTCAATTGGGTTATACTGGGTATTTGCGTCTGACCATCGGAAGAGGCTTTTGCATAGTTTCGTGTTCCAGGTTAGCAAGTTAATTAATTACACATAGATAAGAGAGTCAATTCACCTTTAGGAAGATATTGTGTGGAGTCACGACCCTAGATCTTTTGAGTCTTTTTTTTCCTTAGTATTTTCTTTAGTTTATTTTATTTTATTTTAATTAAGCAATTCCACATTCAACCAACCAAAGCAATCAATTCCCTTCTCCCTACAATTAGTTACCTGTAAATTAATAGATTCAACAATTAATAAAAAAGTAGGAATTAAGTCCTCGTGGGATCGATATTTTATACTACTTGAACGATACGTACGCTTGCGTTATACGCGTGTGATTACGCACCGGTCAACTTACTCTAACAATAGGGATTATTTGGTTTGTCTTGTTGCTTAACTATCTAATTTGTTCTTTCATAGAGAATTATGAGCTTGCCATTATATCTATTTTCCTAGACCTTCAAATTTATGTGAGTGAGTTTGAAAATTATCAGAAAGACTTCAATGAACTATATCATATACATTTTTGTTAGCATCGTATGGAAATTTTTTATGATCTAAGAAATTGTTCAGTAAATATGTAAATTATTGCTGAAGTTTTAGCTGGGAAATGATTCTAAACCATACAGTAGATAAGAAATGGTTCAACACTTGGGACTTTGGGTGCAAGTAGAATTCATTTGAACAACAATAAGAAAACACAGACAGCTGATACAAACATCATTGCAAATATTATTTACGGTCCTTGAATTCTGCCCATCATGATGAAATATTGGAGGAATTCAATAGCCATCTAGTTTTTGGATGCAACATATTTACATGAATTCAATTTACCAGAACATAAAACAGAGGAACCGATCAAAGCCACAATAAATAATCAGCACATGTGTTACTACTGATGTCGATACTCAGGGTTGAAGCATGTTGTGATTAAACTCACACAAGAGAGGAGAAAATGAGAGAAAACTCTTCTTTTATATACGAACAAAAGAATTACAAAGCTTCCAATACAAGCTTTACAAAAAACTCTCAAACTTCACTCTCTACACTCTCACACACTTCTGGGATACTTAGAACTGGTCTTCAGGCTCCATTTTATAGTGCCCAAACCGCGTGAACAGTGCCACGCGGTTTGGCGCACACACACAGAGCTTGTAAACAAGCTGTCATTCACACTCAGCATGCAAAAGTCATGCATGCTTTCGGTGGGTTTGTTGATATGCATGACTTTTGCATGCAATGTTGGAACCCACAAATCCCCCTCGGTGAAGATTTTCCCAAAATATGAGCCGACCATCAATCATCCAAAAGTCGGATCCTCCAAAGGATCCTCCCCTGGCTGCATCTGTATGACTGCCTACGTACCATGAGTTGGGATCAAGCCAATCGTAGTTCTCTGTATCTCCCCACTCTGACTATGTGGAGAGTTTTGTCATCCCGGCTATGGCACGACAAATTTCAAGCTTCTCCTTTGGTAAAACCTTTGTGAACATATCGGCACCGTTGTCGTCTGTGTGAATTTTCCTAAGTTCTATCAGCATTGAGCTCAGGACGTCCCGTATCCAGTGATACCTTACATCGATATGTTTTGACCTCGAGTGAAATGTCGAATTTTTACCGAGATAGATAGCACTCTGGCTATCGCAGTACAAAGTGTACTTCTCCTGCTTGAAACCCAATTCCTGGACGAATGTCTTCATCCACAACAATTCCTTGCAAGCTTCTATCATTGCAATGAATTCTGCCTCTGTTGTAGAAAGTGAAACACATCTCTGCAACCTAGACTGCCATGCCACAGCTCATCCTAAGAGAGTAATCAGATACCTTGAAGTAGACTTTCAGGTATCCACATCTCCTGCCATATCTGAATCGGTGTAGCCCATCAACACTGGCTTGTCACTGCTTCCAAAACATAACCTCATGTTGGAAGTGCCTCGTAGATACCGCATAATCCATTTGACGGTGTTCCGGTGTTCTTTTCATGGGTTTGACATAAACCGGCTGACCAATCCAACTGCGTGTGCTAAGTCTGGCCTCGTGCACACCATGACATACATAAGACTTCCCACTGCTGAGGTGTATGGAACCTGTTTCATTTCCTCTTTCTTTGTCTCAGTAGAGGGACTCTGCTGCGTACTCAATCTAAAGTGGGTAGCAAGAGGAGTGCTAACCGCTTTAGCCTTGTCCATTTGGAATCTCTGAAGTACCTTCTAGTTGTACTCCTCCTGTGACAAGTATAAATTATTGGCTTTCCGATCACGACCGATCCTGATGCCAAGAATCTGCTTAGCTGGCCCCAAGTCTTTCATATCAAAAGACTTACTCAGTTGCTGCTTCAAATTATCAATCCTCGATTGATTCCTGCCAACTATTAACATATCAACTACATATAACAGTAAGATGATAAAATCATCGTCAAAAAACTTCTGAACGAAAACACAATGGTCTGAAGTGGTCTTCTTGTATCCTTGCTCCCCTATAACTGACTCAAACTTCATGTACCACTGTCTCGGTGCCTGTTTCAAACCGTAGAGGCTTTTCTTGAGTCTGCACACATAGTCCTCTTTCCCGCTGACTCTGAAGCCTTCTGGTTGCTCCATATAAATTTCTTCTTCCAGATCTCCGTGAAGAAATGCGGTCTTGACATCCATCTGCTCAACTTCCAGGTCGAGGCTTGCTGCTAAGCTGAGTACCACTCTGATGGATGACATCTTCACAACTGGAGAGAAGATTTCATCGAAGTCAATGCCTTTCCTTTGATTGAATCCCTTGACGACTAGTCTGGATTTGTATCGGGGTTGTGAAGTATGCTCCTGTTGCTTCACCCTGTACACCCATTTTTTCTTCAAAGCCTGTTTACCTCTTGGCAAGTTCACCAACTCAAAAGTGTGATTGACATGCAAAGATTTCATCTCATCCTGAATAACTTCCTCCCACTTTTCTCTGTCATCTGTTTCCACAGCCTCCTTGTAGCTCTCGGGTTCTCCCCCGTCAGTAAGCAGCACATACTCATATGCAGAGTATCTGATTGAAGGTCGCCTCTCTCTGTCAGACCTTCTCTGTGGAACTGTTGGTGCAGCTTCTGGTACTGGTGGTTGATCATGATCATCATTTCTGAGAGCTTCATCACCTGTACCCTCATGTCTGGGAACCTCATCTTCAACTCGTACTGGCACCGGTGTATGAGGTTCTGGATTCACATCTCTGTATTGTTGGGGTATTGTCTTCATCTCCTTTCTGATTTCTTCTATGGTCTGGTCTTCGACAAAGATAACATCTCGGCTTTTGACAATCTTCTTCTCCATGGGATCATAGATTTTGTAGCCGAAATCATCCTGACCATAGCCAATAAAGACACATTGCCGCGTCTTTGCATCGAGCTTGGATCTCTCGTCCTTTGGGATATGTACAAAAGCTTTACACCCAAAGACATGCAAGTGTTCGTATGACACTTCTTTACCTGTCCAAGCTTGGTTAGGAATATTACCTTTCAGTGCGATCGCTGGGGACATGTTCAAAACATGTACTGCTATGTTGAGTGCCTCCTCCCAAAATGTCTTCGGCAGCTTGGCTTGTGACAGCAAGCTTCTGACCCTTTCGCACAAGGTTCTGTTCATCCTCTCAGCTAGGCCATTCAGCTGAGGTGTCTTCGGAGGTGTCATTTGATGTCTGATTCCTTACGTCTTACAGTACTGATCAAACGGACCTCTGTATTCTCCACCGTTCTTCAGTTTCTTGCCGGTTTCTCTCTCCACCAACGCATGAAACTCCTTGAACACTCCCAGCACTTGGTCTTTTCTCTTCAAGGTGTATGCCCAAGTCTTCCTTGAATGATCATCAATGAATGTCACAAAATACAGTGACCCTCCGAGTGTTCGTGTCTGCATCGGACCGCATACATCTGAATGTATGAGATCTAGTACCTCCGGTTTCCGTTGAGGCGGAGCTTTGGAAGGATACTCTGTTCTGCTTTCCAGCCATGCAGTGTTCACACTTCCGTAAGTGTGAGTTCTTCAATTTCGGAAGAACATTCCGCCTGCGTAGTATCTCCATCCTTGTTTGGCTCATGTGACCGAGCTTTTTGTGCCATAGCTCGGCTGCTTCATTGCTGTTAACTGTATTTATGCAACTATTTGAAAGCTTAGCATGCATCAAATACAGGTTTGAGTTTTTCTTACCTCGTGCACGACCATTGATCCTTTAGTGAGCTTCCAGCATCCGTCACTAAAGGTGCTGCAGAAACCTTCATCATTCAGCTTGCCTGATGAAATCAGGTTTAATCGGATATCTGGGATGTGCTTGACTCCCTTCAACACTAGCCTTGTCCCGTTCTCTGTTTCAAAGCAGATGTCTCCAATACCGACGGCTTTGGATTGTCCGTCATTCCCCATTCTTACAGCACCATAGTCCCCTGGTGTGTAAGATGAAAAGAAATCTCTGTGAGATGTGGCGTGTATGGATGCGCCACTATCTATCACCCAACTGGTCTCGTGGCTGGCAAGATTCACAACATCTTCTTCATATATTATGCAGAAGTCCTTGGAGGTTTTCTCGGTGGTAGTAGCAACTCTTTCTTGGTTAGAGTCACCATCTCTCCTGGACTGCTCGTTCTTCAGTTTGTAACAGTCCCTCTTCATATGGCCTTTCTTCTTGCAGTGATAGCACTCAATATCCCTCGTTCTTGATTTCCCCCGGTTCTTGTCTGATCTTCCTAGGCCTCGGCTTTTACTCCTCTCCCTTCTGGTGTTTTTCTCTGTCACTAGAGCTTCTGAGGTTGAGGTTGATGCTGACTCATGCATTCTCGTCCTCTTTTCTTCCTCGAAGATCCTGGTCTTTGCCATCTCCATAGTGACTTTCCCATCTGCGGCTGAATTAATCACCGTAGATCTGAACGTTTCCCAAGATTCTGGTAACGTATTAAGGAGTATTAAGCCATTTACCTCATCACCGAAGTCTATGCCCAATCCAGACAATTCCTTCATGGTTCCGAGGAAATCGTTGATATGGTCCGCCACTGCTGTACCTTCCTAGTATTTCAAACCCATCATTTTCTTGATGTAGTACAGCTTGTTGTTGCCAGTCTTTGCTCGGAAAAGCTCCTCCAGCTTTCTCCATAAGACACGTGCATTTGCATCTTCACTGACATGGTTGACGATACTATCATCGATCCACTGACGAATAGTACTGCATGTTTTCTGGTGAAGATTAGCCCACTTCTCATCGGTCATTCCTGCTGGTTTCTCCTTCAGAAATACCGATCCATCATAGTCCTTCACATACAGAAGGTCTTTCATCCTTCCTCTTCATGTGAAATAGTTGGTACTGGTTAACAGAACCATTTTTCCGTTGCCCCCGTCCATCACAAAAATTCTAGGCATAATTTCAAAAAAACGGACCTCACCGTTGCGTCCGGAATGGTCGAAAATGGTGGAAATGACACTTCGTTTGTCAAAATCCGACACAGGGACTAATTTGTAAATTTCAGAAATTACACGGGTCAAATTGAAATTTCTGAAAGTACATGGGCCAAAGTGCAATTACGGAAAAGTTAAGGGACTAAAGTGAAATTTACAAAAAATTCAGGGACTAAATTATAAATACTCGAAAGTATAAGGGCTAAATTGTAATTTTTAGAAAGTTCAGGGACCTATCTGAAATTTACCAGACACCGCTGACGTGGAACTTGCTGACGTGTCGCTGATGTGGTGGATGACGTGGCAGATGACTGGGCTGCTGAGTGGTCGCTGACGTGGCGCTGACTGGGCGACACGTGGCGATGACGTGGCGTCATCTTAAATCTCAGGCTGGCGCGTGCAGGAGCGTGGAGCGCGTGGGCGCGCGTGTTGACTCCTTTGGAAGGAGCGTGCGGCGCGTGTGGGTGTGGGCAGCTGGGACCTCCGTTCGATCGCCGGAAAATACTGTCGTGCTCGTCTCGCCGTGAAAAGTCCGATGGTATGCTCAAAATCGATATTTGACAACTTTTTTCGGAATCGACTTTCCGAACCGAAACTTGGTTTCCGAATTTCGGGATCCCTCTATGGAACCGTAGCTCTGATACCACTTGTTGTGATTAAACTCACACACGAGAGGAGAAAATGAGAGAAAACTCTTCTTTTATATACGAACAAAAGAATTACAAAGCTTCCAATACAAACTTTACAAAAAACTCTCAAACTTCACTCTCTACACTCTCACACACTTCTGGGATACTTAGAACTGGTCTTCGGGCTCCATTTTATAGTGCCCAAACCGCGTGAATAGTGCCACGCGGTTTGGCGCGCACACACACAGCTTGCAAACAAGCTGTCATTCACACTCAGCATGCAAAAGTCATGCATGCTTTCGGTGGATTTGTTGCTATGCATGACTTTTGCATTGGAACCAACAAAGCAAGAGCCTCCTGATAAATCAACTCCTCCATCTGTCCTTCGGTCAGTTCATGCTGCTCGAAGTCAAAGCTGAAGGGGCTCACGCAGACAGGCTCATCACTGATGTCATGCAGTGACCCAAGATAGGGATGTGCGAGTGCATCTTCTACTGCAATCGGAAAACAAATTAATTGCGTATTAAAATCAAAGTACAAATTAATGAGAGCAAAATAATCGTAACATGATACACGAATATGAGAAAAAGATTGCAGCATGTAGTGACATAAAAAGTGAATGAAAAAGAATAATGTCTGCTTATCAATTTTGTGATGCCATCATGTATATGAAAATTCAACTACAATAAGCAAAAGAGTCCTAATTCAATATTCCATAGTTCTGAAGATACAGAGATCACCACATTGTTTTCAGTAGGAGATTGTTCAAAGGAATATGGCATGCCGGGCTGTGAATGGCCTTTCTGGAATGACATGATGGCTTAAAAAAGGTAACTTATACATACTAGTAACTCCATATGCAATTGTAGTGTCCATTCACTAAGATTATTGTATGCGTAATAAATTCACCTGTAATCCTTTGTCGTGGATCAAATGTTAACATCTTCTCAACAAGATCAATAGCTAAAGGGTGGACAGTTGGAAACTTTTCACTGAATGACTATCGTTGATGACGTTGAAGTTGCGAAATGTATTTCTTGGCATTTTCATTCAAGAACCCCAGCTCAGCCTCTGATGGAGTACCAATCAGCTGCAAGGTGTAGTGCGATTAATCATTATATCTTACAGACATCTATAAATGATTTATATAACTTGGCTACACTACATATATGTATAGAGGCATGAATTTGCGAGTGCAACAAACTTGTAACAAAGTTCAAGAACCAAGAGACATACAGAATGGTAATAAAGGAATAATTTTCTTTAACAACCTGAGTTTCCAGACAAATAAAGCAGTGAGTTTCCAGACAAATAAAGCAGCCATAAATTTTAATAGTCATAATTGCTGATATATCACAAACAATATACCAGGAACAGGTAACAGATGTAAGAGGTACTGGTGACATGATGGCTTAAAAAAGGTAATTTATACATACTAGTAACTCCACATACAATTGTAGCGTCCATTCAGTAAGATTATAGCATGCATAAAAAATTCACCTGTAGTCCTTTGTCGTGGATCAAATGTTAACCTATTTTATTGCAGTGTCGGTCTAGAATAGCTTTTTTTTTTTTTCCAGAAATATTTGGAAACTCTAAGATTAACACAAGAGGAGAAATCAATAATTACTTGACAAACAAAATGATGGTTGTTTGGAAAGAACCAAAGACTTTTGCAGCCCTTGAAACACAATATACTGAGATGGTTGAAATTCTGGATTGTACAATTTAAAAGATTTGATCCATCAAGATTGGGGTTTCAGATAGGTCCGACATCCTAGTGAGATCTTGGGAATGGCTAAGGTCAATAAATTTTAACTTGAAAGCTTTCTGCAATAAAAGATAAATAAAAGAGTAGATTAAGTTAGCACGTATAAATTTCAGAATTAATTTAAAAAAATGAAAAACTAATGTATTGGTATAGTAGTAAATACCTTTTTCCCTTCCTAGAGGATATTGGTGCCAATATAAATATCTCAATTCTTTAGGAAGACATTCCAAACCTTGGTCAAGACGTACTTTAGAGCTTGTAATTGGAAGACCACAACACTCTGGCATATAGAATTTAAGCAAGGATTGATTACTTAGATGGATGTCTTTTCTTTTGGACAAATCAAGGAATATGTTTTCAATTTTATCTGTCCCCTTATAACCAATGCAATGAATGAGTTAGGTTTGGAGATCAATCGGCAGCAGCTTGCTTCATGCCAGTGCTTGTCTGCGTAAGAGTGGCTCAGGTGGACGTCCTCTGATGAGGTCGTCCTCCGATCGTTGGACATTCTTGCCTTACCGGCTCGAGTTCAGTATGTCTCAGTTGTTGAGTGGAAGCTGCCGAGTGCCGAGACAGTGTTTAGTAAAGCTTAATGTGGATGGAAGTAGTAACGGTAATCCAGGGAGGGCTGTAATAGGCAGGTTGATGAGAGATGACAGGGGTTGCATGCGTTATTAAGGGTGGCAATCGGATGAGGATTCGTCTATTCGTTCAATTCGATTCGCTTTACAGCGAATATGGGTATGAAAAAATAGATTCGTTTAATAAATAGGTCAATTCGATTCGATTCGTTTATTAAACGAATTAAATACGAATTTAAGCTCATGGATTCGTTTAGGATTTGCTTTATTATTTTCTTACTAGTTATTGTTATTTTTCAATTAATATTCAAGAAATTATTACTAATTACCATAGAATAAATAATATTTTCGATATTTTGTGAGATATTTTTAATAAATATATTAATTATATTATATATGAATATATTTATGAAGAATTAATGTAATCAACTATGGTAAATTATGATATTAAATAATATAACGATTAAAAGAATATTCACATTTGATTCGTTTAATAAACGAATCGAATACGAATCCTGATATTAGGATTCGTTTAATAAACAAATCGAATACGAATCCATCATATTTTGATTCGATTCGATTCGATTCGTTTAGGATTCGATACAAATTCGATTTGTTGATTCGTTTTGCCACCCCTATGCGTTATGCTTTTGCGAAATGTGTTGGCTTTGACCCTAATAACTTTGCGGAATTGCGGTCGTTGCTTGAGAGAGTTCACGTTTGTCATGATAGGGTTTTTCAAACATAAAAATTCAGACTGATTCGAAAGTTTTGGTGGATTGGGTTCAGCCTTCATCTTGTCGGGTCTGGTACCTGAAGGATTATTGGGAGGATTTGAAAAACCTGTTTTAGCGCGTATGGGCTATAGTGGAACTTCTAGGGAATGAGAGGATATTGTAGAGGTTCCTACTGAGATCGGAGTGGAGATTCGAAAGGATATGATTCAATTACCAATTGTTAGAATTTGATGATTTGTTTCTTGGTTGTTCTTGGGTTTTCCTCCACCATAAGAATTAAAGATAAAAAGAGAATTTAGTTGTTTTTTATTTATTAACTCAGCATCTATAAATAAATATATAGTGGAGATATTTGAACTCATTAGTTATCATAATCTTCTCTTCTCCCTTACAGTGAATTGATACTGAGGATATTTTTCATTATAGCGTGCCAAACAAAAGTCAAATAGATAGATTCTCACCTTATTTTTTCTTCAGACATGATAGAGGTGATCCCACATTTGCTGATAGATTTCTTGCAATAAATCATGCATTTGTAGGCACTTCCAAGCTAATATTGTAAGGAGTGACTTATTAAGGAGAATTCCTAGTGATGTAGGATCATCTTATATCCTTCTCACCAAGTCTTTAAATCTGAACTTTAATTATTTCTCTTAAGTTACTTATGAACTTTGTATTACTTATTATGTTTCAGCATGTAAGACTCTGACTATTAGTTATTACAAAGTGAATATGGATTGATCAAGATTTAAAGTTAGATAAGAAAATTTAAGCTTAAATTGAGTAAATTGTATTGAATTTTATTGGAATTCATCTTTAAAAAAATTAAGCATTTTAAAAAGTTATTTATGGATAGGGATATGATTTCAAATGAGAGAAAAAGAGAATAGAAAAACTCTAATGTGAATAAGAAATATTATCTGATAATTGAGAGAGAAACGAACAAGATATATATATATTAAATATAAATAAATTAAATTGTCTCATTTAGATTATTATATCGATAAGATCCAAAACATTTACAAGATCAATACTTAAAATAATATTATGTTTCTTTTGTGATATGGAATTATAGTTAAGGATATGCTTAATCTGCACAAAGTGCGGACCATATGTTAGTCTAAATAAATGATAAGATGATAATACCATATATAATATCAATGAATCAAAAATGTAATTATTGTATTTATAAAACTATTTTACAAATAAAAAATAGATTGGTGCTGCTCCAACATATCCATCCAATATTAAAGTAAAAAAGTAAATCATAAATGAGAAAGAAATTAATTGGAGCGTTGGACTTACTGAAGGAAGAAGAAAAATGGGGAGCTCAGTTCTCAAGGACTCTGCAAATTCTCTTAGGATTCAGTTCCAATAATTAATCTTCATCAGATGTTCCAACAATTGCAGAAGCTCCACTCGTGCCTGCCCTATCATCCAAAATTCTAATTTCTTCATCAAATTTAAGAGTAAAAGTGTTGGGTTTGGTCTCGTTGGGATTTGCATATACTGGACAACCCCCCAACATTTCACATTTTTGGGAACCATGCATGAGAGAGTTGTATGAACAACCCTGCATGGATAAAATCCAAGTATGACATGATCTGAATGTATGGGGAAGCACAGGGAAGAGTGAACCAATTCCAAATATTTGGTTTCATCGGGAATTGTTATTTTAAAGAAGAATGGACTCCCAAGTGTATAATAATCAATCACAGCACAAAGAGCAAACCCGATTATGTTTCTATAAGAGTTATGTGGCAGTTTAATAGTTATTGAGGATCCTGAACTTTGATTGTTGAACCACTCAGGAACTTCATTCCCAGGGAAAACAATGACAGACCCTTTAAGGTCTCCACAAAATTCCTGTAAAATGAAAACCATGATTTCAGATATAACGTAGAGGGTCAGAGTTAAAGAGAGGCAGGATTTCGGTACCTTTTCAATGAATCTTCTCCGTGATGCAATTGCCATATAGTGAATCCTTAATTTTGAATCTGCCAAAATCTTGTTGTTTGTTGTTTCATTCAGTTTCAAGCAATTAGCAAACTCGAACACTGATGTATATTCACTCGTATGGCCATTGGAAAGTATTTTGAGTATAGGTGTATCCAATTCTTCCAGACTTGGTGGAATATCTTCTAGTATAGATGTATCCAATTCTTCTAGACTTGGTGGAATCTCTGGTAAAGATTGGAGTTGCTTGCAATTCCCTGCTTCTAAATGTTCTAGAGACAATGGAAGCGCTGGTAATGACTTAAGCATATTGCAATAGTTCAAGTCAAGCCATTTTAGCCGTGAAAGATGCTTGATACTTGCAGGTAAGCTCTCAAAGTTATTTCCACTCAGACTTAACTCTTCTAGTGAGAATAGATGGTCGATATCTTGTGGAATCTTTGTAATTGAAGATGACAGCTCTGTAATTGAGATGTGTTCTAAATGTTCCATTTTCTCCGAGATTTCTGGGAAACTCTCAAGGTTTAAACAGTACGTAAGACCAAGCACTTCAAGAGATTTCAAATTATAAATGCAAGTTGGAAGCCTCTTCAGCCTTATGCAATCGCTCAAATCCAACTCTTCAAGATAAGTTAGGCACTCAATTGATGAAGGAACTTCTTCTATTGCACTGCGTCTCAAGAATATATTTTTTATTTTTCCAGAAATCTTTGGAAACTTTGTGAGATTCTCACAGTAGGAGAAATCAATAGTTACCGGACAAACAAAATGAAGGTTGTTTGTAAAGGACCTCAGACTTTTGCAGCCCTCGAAAGACAACAAACTGAGATGGTTGAAATTCTGGATTGATTTGGGAAAGCAAGCCAACTTTGTACAATTTGAAAGAATTGTTCTCTCAAGATTTGGGGTTTCTGATGTATCCCACATCCTTGTGAGACATTGGGAATCACTGAGGTCTATAGATTTCAACTTGAGAGCTTTCTGCAACAAAAGATTAACAAAGAACAGATTAAATAATTAGCATAAACAATTTTCACAATTAATTATATACATAAATACATACATATATATACATACATACATACATATTGGAATTAGTACACAATACCTTTTCCCCTTCCCAGAGTTGCTCTAAATTACTAAAAGGCAAGTTGAGTTCAACAAGATTCTTAGGCTTAAAATGAAATGGCAATGTTTTCAAAGGACACTGGTGCCAATGTAAATATCTCAATTCCTTGGGAAGACATTCCAAACCTTGTTCAACATGCACTTTAGAGCTCGTATTCGGAACATATTTATGCTTTGGCATATACAGTTTAAGCAATCTGAGGTTGGACATATTTGCAAAGGCTCCAGAACTTAGATAGATGTCTTTTGTTATGGATAAATCGAGGAAAATGCCTTCAATTTTATCGGTCCCCTTGTAAACAAATTCAAAGAATGAATTAGTATAAATTCTAAAAAAAACTTCCTAATTGAAGATAATATGTAAATTCGTTCATTTTTTTTTTTAATTCAAAATCTATATCGGGGAAAAAAATTGTGCTGGCCATTTGCACCATTTTAATTCCTCAAATAACTTGATAAAAAAATAATAAACAAATCATATTCCTTTATAGAAAATATAGGCGTGGTTGTGAAAAGGTATTTTTTTAAAGGTGTAGAATCTCACCATATTTTGCTTTAGCACACGACGGATATCCTTATGATACCACAACCTGCTACGTTTGCCGAGCTCTTTGATAGATTCTTGGTGAACAATTTCTCGTCCCATTTCTTGCAATAAATCATGCATTTGTACACGGTTCATACCTATTGTAATGAGTGACTTATCAACGAGAGTGTCCACTGATGTAGGATCATCTTCTACCCTTCTCACAAAGTCTATATCTTCTCCACGGAAGAAACATATATACGATGTCAAGAAATATTTTCTTCTCTCCCTCATTCAGCTCATCATAACTGATACCATGGTAGATAATTGAAGAAAGTTTTGAATTCACTCTATATTATATTTACAATGGTAGAAGCATCTATATAGATTACATATCAAATTAAAATAGGAAAGAACTAATCCTAATAAAGATATATAATAAATCACAAATTTTAGGGATTCTAGAAATTATATTTTATATAATAAAGAGATAATATTTCCTTAATATTGATTCCATAATAATATTTCCTTAATATTGTTCCCATAATAATATTTCTTTAACACATTTAATTATACTTTTTGCTTACTAGTGTGGAAATTTTGATTCAATTGATTTGTTGGTTGGTAATTTTTGGATTATTAATTAGTGAGGAGTGAGCTTAGGTCCTAAGGGACACGGCTTAGTGGTGTGGGGTTCAGGATTTGGCTTTCAAGTCATGGGTTCGAATCTAGAGGGTGTGTTTATTATAAGAGTTTGAGGCATCCGAGACTTTACCTGCTCCGCTTAAGCCCGGGTCGGATGGTTTGGCGTCGGGGTTTCTAACGTTTCAAAAAAAAAAAGAGTAAGCTTAGTTAGATTATTAGAGTTAATATGGTGTACTACTAGTTTTTATTTTTGTGCAATTGACAGTTTTAACTAGTTAAAATTTTACACAGTTATTGGGTGCTTGTTAGGATATTTGGCAAACTAAAACCGGCTGGTATTAGAGATCTAGGGTTTGAACTCCCTCTCACAAGGGTGCAGAGGGAATTGGGTTGCCATCAAGCTATTAATAAATAATGAAGTATTTGACGTAGTATTGGCAATTTTCGAGTGAAGTTTTCAAATTGAATGACAAAAAATTTGTATCTCGATGTGTTTAGTGCATGAAGTTAATTGTTAGATTGGAATCTATGTTGTGTTGGGAACAAAATTAAATATTGAATCAACTCATAGAAGGTATGGACAAGGGTTGAGTTATTAATAAGATAAATGATCAACACATATACATAAATGTCTTTGCTAGTATGTTTGATTGCAAGTGCTCGGAGTCCCTCGGTCCTCTTTTATTTCTTGATTTAATGATCAAGGACATGACAACTTACATTATTCATTAGAATTCACTAATGCTAACAGTTTAGTGTTTAGCACTATTAGATGCTTATGGTATAGACGTTACTTTTTTAAATATGCAACATGTTTAAAAAGAAGCAAAAGGTACAATGCATAAGCAACATGTTTATTTTCTTTAACATGATTTAACTGTTGATGCAATCTTGCTATATTATCTATCTAATGACATACATACATGTATAGTATGATAAACAAGTCTATGTGGCTATGTCCTATGTTGAGAACATATCCATATGCATGATGTGAGTATTAATGTGACATGCAGACACTTATTCTATTTTTGATATTGCACTTTCTTTGCAAATATTTCCAGAAACTATTTACAATTTATTTTATTCGCATATTTGCAGAATTTTTACCTTTTACGCACTCAATCATTTTAATTTGAATTTTTTTTGGTCCTGAAATTTTGTTAGTATACGCTCAGCGCATATATTAACTTGTTGCAAGCCCGCAACAACATTTCAGATTTATGAACTTCTCCTCTGTTTTCGGACATCAGAATCTTGACAAGTTTATTGACGCACTGTGAGTTCCATTTTTATTGGCATGTGTCCGTGACAAAACAAGTTCAATTGAGTTGTAATTTATCATGAAGATCTTTGTGCAATTGGACTGGTTTTTGGCTGCTGTGCATCAGACATGCGTTCGTGGTGCGTTCGTTACAGTGTTCGAACGAGTGGCGTTGGTGCTGCGTTCGTAATTGGGTTCAAACGTGTGGCGTTAGTGGCACGTTCTTTATTGGGTTCGAACGGGAATTCCAGAGAGCAAATGTTCGAGTCTCGTTCTTGTTGGGTTCGAACGAAATCATTCCAGAGAGTTCACGTTCGTTGTGCGTTCGAGTGGCGTTCGAACGAGTCTTCACAGAAAGGGCGCGTTCGTGTTGCGTTCGAGTAACCGTTCGAACGCGACTGCGATCTGAACGCGTTTTTGGCCTGCAAAACCCTAGCTTTTCTCCCTACCTATAAATATAACCCTTAGCCGCCATTCCCCACAGGTTGAAAGGGCTGAAACACTTTTCCCCTGAGCCAAATCTCTCAAAGCTTTCAACTCTCTTTGATTTCACCTTGAAGACTCTTTGAATCTCATGTCTTCTTTGTTAATGGTGAAATCCATTCTTTGATAAACCTTCAACACAACATAACCCAAAATCCCTAATCCTTTAGAGTTCTATAGGAGGAGTTTTGGTAGTCGGAGTTCCGGCGTTCAGAGGTGATAAAATCTACTCAGAGACTTCAGAGGTTCTGAAGAAAACCGTGGGTCGCGGGCTTAAGGAGTTGCCTTGAGTTCTTGCAGTATTGAGGTACTTGAGTCGGTGGAGTTGCCACCATAGGTCTTGACCATCGCTGTAAGTTTTTCTCGATATAGTGGATTCGGGTGGTAGCCTATACCCGGAGTGGTTTTTTACTCGGAAGAGTTTTCCACTTCGTCACCAAAATTATTGTGTTGAATTTTGTGTGATTGATTTTATTTGCTGTTTTATTTATCGTTATTGTTTTTATATTTGCAGCATATTTTATTTATTTATTATTGTGGTTGCCTGTCAATTTGCCTGTTGTAATTCCATAGTAGCAGTAACAGGACTTGTCCTGCTTATTGTTTGTAATTCCGCATAGGGTCAGAACTTTTGTTAAAATCGAATTTTCAATTGGTATCAGAGACTGAACTCGATCCTTGACCCATTAGCTATGGAACGTAGTCAACCCTTGAATTGTCCGCCATTTTTTGATGGCACAAAATACTTACATTGGAAGGTTCGCATGAAGGCGTTCCTTAAGTCCTTAGATGAGAGGGTCTGGATGACTGTTGAACACGGGTGGAAACCTCCCGTTGTTACTGTTGATGGGGTATCTTCCCCTAAAGATAAATTGACCTGGACCAAGGACGAATTTGATGCTAGCAATAGGAACAACAAGGCTGTTAATGCCATACATGGTGCTGTTTGTTCTGCTGAGTTTAGGAGAATCTCAATGTGTGAGATAGCCAAAGATGCCTGGGACATCCTGCAGACTGTGCATGAGGGCACATTGTCTGTTAAAAATAATAGACTCCAGGATTTAGCTACTAGGTTTGAGGTCGCCAGAATGAAAGATGATGAGACCTTTGATGAATTTTATGCTGAGATTAACGATATCGTTAACTCTCATTTTAACCTAGGAGAGACTATACCTACCAATAGGATAGTTATGAAAATCCTTAGATCCCTGCCTGATAAATTCCTACCCAAGATCACCGCCATAGAGGAAAGCAATGACCTTGATAAGCTTGATTTAGAAGAACTCGTAGGAAAACTGCAAGTTTATGAGAAGAAACTTCCTGGACATCTAAAGCCCAAAAATATAGCGATGAAGATCGCGAAGGAAGTTGTTCATGGTTCGTCTAGTGATGAGGATACCCTCACGGACCGTGATTTGTCCTTGTTTGCTAAAAAGTTTAAGAAATTTCTTAAGCTTAAAAAGAGTGGTCATAGCTATAATAGGGATATGGAGAATGAGCCTAGAGAGAGTAGGCATAGCAGAAGTGAGTCTGGAGAGGATAGGGATATTAGATCCCGTGGTGCCCAATGCTATGAATGTGAAGGATATGGGCACGTTCGATCTGAGTGTCCCACATACCTTAGGGCTAAAGGCAAGAAAGCCATGGCAGCATCACTTAGTGATTCTGAAGGTGATGACTCTCCTAAAGGCAATTATATTGCTTTTACTGCTAGTGTGACTGATGAGAGAGAGATTGTTATTAATGATGCTGATTCAGAAGTCTCTCTTGATGAGTCTGTTGATGAGGAAAGTCTTCAAGTAGCTTATGTTGAACTGTTTAATGAGAGTTTAGCTATTAAGAAGACTAATATAGAGGTCAGTAAAAGGCTGAAAACTGTTGAGCTAGAAAAGAATGAAGCTCAAGCTAAATTTGAGCAAAGCCTTTTGATGGTTGATGACCTAGAGGAGAGGAACAAAAGCCTAGTTAATAGAGTCCAGATATTAGAGACCGAACTTGAAGATGCTAGAACCCAATTGTCCGCATTTTCGAGTGGAAATAAAAAGGTGGACCGTATGTTAGGTATTATTTCTGAGCCTAACTATTATAAGGCTTCTTCTTCCAAAACTGTGCCTGTAGCAGCTAAATGTGACTTAGGTAAGAAACCTGTTGTGTGTAGTCATGTTTCTCCTCCTGTTGTTCCTCGTCCTGTTTCCCAACCTCAATTTAGAGGTGTTATGGGTAAACCTCGCTCTCATCCGAGGTTTGTGCCTGTGTGCCATCATTGTGGCAAGGCGGGACACATTAGGCCTAAGTGCTTCATGCTTCACAAGCAAAAGAAGAGGCCTAAAAAGGTGTCACCTAGATTCGACTCTTCAAATCTAGCTTCTCAGTTTCTGCACTAACAAAACAGACAAAATTTCTTAGTGAGAAACTTAATTTGTTGACTAGGAATTCTCAAGTGGATGAGGTTCCTAGAAAGGTTTGGGTGAAAAAGCAAGATGAATTTCCATCTTCTTCTGTGTGTCCTGATGGACATGATGAGAGTGCACCTCGGTGTAACTCTGCTTAAAAGATGCATTTTTATTTTTCCCATTGCATGTGTGTATGCGTGTGTTTTATGTTTTTGCACGTTTATTTTGTTTTCACAGCATTTGGGTGTGTGTGTGTCTTGTTTTTGTTATTTATCCCTTGGTATATAGGATGGAAACCCGGACATAAATTTCATAGCCGATTCCGAATGGACGGTAGTATGATCTGCACTCGGGATACAATTCCACGTACCATTGGATGTCTTTCAAGCCTATTTATGTCTTTATTTTTATCTTGTTACAATCTGAAAAATAAACAAAAAAAATAGAAAATGAAAAAGGCAAAAAAAAAAATTTTCGGCTTGTTAGTGCATGAATAGCTTATGCATGTGATCCTGGTATGTAGGATATATGATTATGTATGTATGATATGCTTTATTTTTTCTTGATGCTCTATATGCATGAGTGTGTGTGATAAAAACCTTTGGTATATCTTGCACTTGCACCTTCACATACACGATTTTATCTTGTCAAGGCTTGGTCGCATGTATGATTTTTGGAATGGCAATCTAATCTCTTCCATGCCTTGTTTGCTTAATAGTGTGACCTTTGACTAGTTGACCTTGCTATCCCCTCGTGCAACAGTAAAAAGAAAATATTTTCTTTTAAATAAAAAAAAAATGAGACTCAAGTGCAAAAGAGCCAAAATGGCCATATTCAAAAGATTAGGGCAAAAACCCTTCACTCGACAGAGTTATTAAATATGAGCTCATGATATTTATGGGGTATATAATATAGCATGCAACCAATGTTGCTTACTTTCAGGTCCTAGTGGCGCTGGGTTTGAACACCTATTTTGTGGACTTGGTTTGTTTAGAGATGGATTTCTTTGGCTGTGTCCAGCTCATAAAATAAGGTCTTAAGCCTTGATTCGTTGTGCACTTTATTTTTCACGCAGGTGCGTTATATGCTTTGGTGTTTGTGTCATATGCGTAAGTGTTGTATTTAGCCAAAACTTATATTGCTGCATATTGTTTCATGTCATAAACATCTGAATACTGACTGGGTATCTTTGTATTTGCTTGAAGTGTCTTCCAGTCCGTGTTTGCAGTGTCTTTTCCTGGTATGCACTGTGTCTGTTTTCGTTCGTGCTTCGTTTCTTTTTCGTTCGAACGTATTTCGTTGGTGTTTCGTTTTATTTTTCGTTCGAACGTTCCTTAGACTCTCGTTCGACTCTCGTTCGACACTCGTTCGAACGTTTTCGGGATACTTAAATAGGCTGTGTGCGTATTTCGTTCGCACGTTTCCCTTTTTCCCGTTCTTCTCCGTCTCCTTTGTTTTCCCTCGCAAATCTCTGCCCTTTCAAGTCAGATTCGCGCTTGGATTGCCTTATTCTTCTTGATTTCGGCCTTATCTCCATCATCAAGGTACAGATCTCCTATGTTTTTATGCTCTCTTTTGAGATCTGGTTTTAGGGTTTCGGTCCATTTTGATATGTGCCTTGTTTCTTCGTTCAAGGCGATTGTTGTCCATTGGGTTTGTTCTTATTTTGCTGTTTGGAGGTGTTTATTTGTGACGATTTGTATCTGTTGAGGGAGTTTTCGCATTTGTTCTTCGCCATCGCGTTCGAACGCCATAAGAACTTCGTTCGAACGCCCTTTGGTTCTCACAGCTTCTGTTTTATGATCTGTTTGGCTTGTTTCTTATTTTGTGCTTTTCTTATGTGTTCTAGATGCCTAAGAAATCTGTTGCCTCAAAGAAACGTCATCGCGATTCTCTCCCTAGTGATCGCTTTCGCAGTCCTGCTGCTGCCAAATTATTTGATGATCATTTCTCACAACGTAGCTTGTTTTTGGAGCACAACGTCTTGGAGGATGAGTTGCGTGACTCTGGGATTGTTCCCCTGTTGGTCAACCGAGGTTGGGGGCCTCTTTTATCTGGTTTTACTGGTCCTTCTCCCCAGCTTGTCCAGGAATTTTATGTTGGTGACTTGGTCGCGTAATTGGATTTTGATGACGTCAACAATATTGACGACTTCGACGTGCAAACACGAAGCAATACAAAAAGTGTCGAAGCATAAGGAGTGAAGAGCGAGAATGTGAAGACTAGCGGCAAATCGAAGATAATGATTAAGAGCTAAATTTTATTGTAAGTGAGTTTACTCAAGTGATCTAAAGCTCTTAGGAATCATACATTTTGCATCACTTGCATTTAAAATGGATTAGAATGCTTAAGAATCATTTGCACTTTATTTGCACAAAAATGAATTTCTATGCACAAGTGCATCGGTAAATGATCTTCCAAAAACTATCAAACGGTTGAATTAAACTTCAAATGATATACCGTTAGATAGATATGTGTCTCTAGTTTGCTATGGTTCAAACGGAACACAATTCCGATGCATAGAACTTTTTCTAGAGCCATTTTACTACAACATGTTCAGATGTGCGTTTTCTGCATACATGTCACATTAGAAAAATTCCATAAAATTAATCTTAATGTTTTTGGAGCTGAAATTTTTTACAGAAGCTAGATCTATGTGTCTAGTTTATGTAGAAATTTACGGATCATGATTTGGAATTTTCTAGAGAACGTTACGGCCAAAATACCAAGTGTCGTCAGTCTTGACTGGTCATGCACATACTGAAACCAGGGAGCTCCATGCCGGTCCCCATGCCGGTTTTAGCTGAGCAAATCATGCTTTCTGGAACCAGGGAGCTCCTCGCCGGTCTCCATGCCGGTTTGCTCGCCGGTCCAACGGCTAGTTTTTCGAACGTTATGTTACCGTTGGAGCCCTAGACCGGCATGCCGGTTTCCTCGCCGGTCTCGCTGTGAGTTGGGTAAAGCTTTGCATTTTGTTATAAATAGAACCCCAACTCCTTTGCCTCAAGTTAGAGATCTAGAAAACCTTCATATACATTCTCTAAGGCAAACAAAGAGTGTCATACACCTTCATATTCATAAACACTCATCCAAGCTCACACACACATCTTCCACATCATTTAGTGAGCTTAGAACACTTGAGTTTTCTCTCACACAATCTTCTTATTATTTGTGAGTGCCCAAGTGTGTTGTAAATCTTTCATATCAAAAACAATTGTGGTTTGTGAAATCCCATTGTTTGGGTAATTTGTAAAGGTTGTGAGTGCTCATACGTAGAAAACTCAATCTTGTAAAAGGTTCGGAGTGTGCCTTGGCGGAAAACTCTTGGTTACGAGTGAACCACGGAAAACTCGATTCTAGTGGAAATCTTCAAGCGAGGCTTGAGGGAGTGGACGTAGGCACGATTTGCCGAACCACTATATATCGCGGTGTCGTATCTCTCTTTCCCTACTCTTTTATACACTTGCAAGTTTATTTGTATTTACACCAATTGAATAGAAACTTGCATATAGGCCATTTATTTGAATAGAGAAAATTAACCTAAAACTCCCACTTGGTAATAAGAGCTTAAAATCGGCAAAGATTTTATATTTCCGCATTTATAGCGATAACCCAATTCACCCCCCTCTTGGGTATAGAGATTGTTTTGTCGCTATTGCTTGTAGGTACTTTCATTTTACTCCAACATGGAGGTAGTTACTTCCACCTCCTTCTCTGTGTACATTCGAGGCTCTTACCTGGACATTGACTCTTCTGTCTTATCTCGGATTCTTGCTATCCCTGAGGTGCCTTATCCCGAGTACCCCTGGCCTCCTACTGAAGGCCCTTCTGATCAGCTGATTTTGGATGTTGCCTCCGGTCATCATCGTCCGTTTGTCGGGGGTACTATTGTAGTTGCCACCTTGCTCCCCTCCTATCGTTTGCTCAATCGGATTGTCTGCCACAATCTCTGGCCTAAATCGCATGTGAACACCCAACCTATTGTCAGGATTGCCTTTCTTTATGCCATTGAGCAGGGTCTTTCTATTGACATTCTCAGTATGATCCTTCGAGAGATGACCCGCATTCGCACTGTTTCATATGCTGCTCACACACTTCCTTATGGGTGTCTTATTCACCGTATCATCTCGGCTCTGATCCCTGGCTTTGTACATGATCCCCCTCTCCCTCTGCTCAAGCCCATAGGTCGTCAGACTGTCTCCTCGGGAGCTGCTCATCTCCCTGCCCATGCTCGTGCTTCTGCTCCTGATCCTGCTCCTGCTCCGGCTCCTGCCCCGCCTGCCTCGGCTGCTGCCTCCTCTTCTTCCGCTGGTCCTCCTTCAGATTTTTACCAGCGCATTTTGGACTCTCAGGCCTCTATCCTGGCTGAGCTTCGTCTACTCTCAGGAGGCCAATCGGAGATTCGTTCGACTGTTCGTAGCTTGCAAGCTCAGTTTGCTCGTCATATTGCAGATTGTCATGCGGCTTCTAATAATGAGGGTTCTTCTGCCAGTTCGGAGTCTGACTAGCAGTTTTGCTTTATTTGAGTTAGGAGAAGTCTGTTTCTTTTTGGGATCATATTTTTTTGTGTAACCTGTTATGATGTACTCTCACCCTTTTGATTGAGTATGAGATGGTTTGCAAACATTTGTCGTATTGTTTATGAAAATATTCTATCTTGAATGTTTCGCTTACTGTCTGTTCCTAATGCATACTTTCTGATTTATGTTTTTGGTTATTTGCTTCCCGTTTTATTCTTATGATATTTTTATGTGCCTGTTTGTGCGGGGGAGTAAGTTTTAATATATGCTTGTTGTTTCTCATGGTGTATGCATACTTTGTCATTTCGTGACAAAAAGGGGGAGTAAATGGTGATTTGTCCTGTTTCAGGAGAGTTCAGATTAAGGGGGAGAAAAATGATTTACATGTTTAAGTTATACTTGATAATCTCAATGCTTTTCACGGTATACTGTTGTTTGTGGATGTTTCAGGTAAACAGGTTTGTTGCTGAGGCGGTATTGTTTTCAAGACTAGTTTGTTAGGTGTTAGATCGAGTCCTTTTGTAATAAGTCTCTGTTTTGATGGTTGACAGTTGACTATTTGCTTTTTGGGTCTATTACCGTAGTCTTTGTATTAGGTAGTGCTTTGTCACGGAATGCCAAAGGGGGAGATTGTGAGTTCCATTTTTAATGGCATGTGTCCGTGACAAAACAAGTTCAATTGAGTTGTAATTTATCATGAAGATCTTTGTGCAATTGGACTGGTTTTTGGCTGCTGTGCATCAGACATGCGTTCGTTGCAGTGTTCGAACGAGTGGCGTTGGTGCTGCGTTCGTAATTGGGTTCGAACGTGTGGCGTTAGTGGCACGTTCTTTATTGGGTTCGAACGGGAATTCCAGAGAGCAAATGTTCGAGTCTCGTTCTTGTTGGGTTCGAACGAGATCATTCCAGAGAGTTCACGTTCGTTGTGCGTTCGAGTGGCGTTCGAACGAGTCTTCACAGAAAGGGCGCGTTCGTGTTGCGTTCGAGTAACCGTTCGAACGCGACTGCGATCTGAACGCGTTTTTGGCCTGCAAAACCCTAGCTTTTCTCCCTACCTATAAATATAACCCTTAGCCGCCATTCCCCACAGGTTGAAAGGGCTGAAACACTTTTCCCCTGAGCCAAATCTCTCAAAGCTTTCAACTCTCTTTGATTTCACCTTGAAGACTCTTTGAATCTCATGTCTTCTTTGTTAATGGTGAAATCCATTCTTTGATAAACCTTCAACACAACATAACCCAAAATCCATAATCCTTTAGAGTTCTATAGGAGGAGTTTTGGTAGTCGGAGTTCCGGCGTTCAGAGGTGATAAAATCTACTCAGAGACTTCAGAGGTTCTGAAGAAAACCGTGGGTCGCGGGCTTAAGGAGTTGCCTTGAGTTCTTGCAGTATTGAGGTACTTGAGTCGGTGGAGTTGCCACCATAGGTCTTGACCATCGCTGTAAGTTTTTCTCGATATAGTGGATTCGGGTGGTAGCCTATACCCGGAGTGGTTTTTTACTCGGAAGAGTTTTCCACTTCGTCACCAAAATTATTGTGTTGAATTTTGTGTGATTGATTTTATTTGCTGTTTTATTTATCGTTATTGTTTTTATATTTGCAGCATATTTTATTTATTTGTTATTGTGGTTGCCTGTCAATTTGCCTGTTGCAATTCCATAGTAGCAGTAACAGGACTTGTCCTGCTTATTGTTTGTAATTCCGTATAGGGTCAGAACTTAGGATAACCCCGAATTTTCACGCACCATTTCGAAGAAGCGTAGTCTTTTGAGAAGATAACAATTGAAATATCAGATGTTTCGATTGCATTGGAAATGGCAGGATAAATCTCATATTTGCTTGATGAAGAAGAAGCCATGAAGGAAATTTTGTGACTCAAAAATCATCCATTTCTCTTGTCATCTTTTCCACGTCCATCCAAC